>JAATHB010000448.1:0-74376 GCA_014822075.1 Fusarium buharicum | reverse complement strand
CTCCCATGCCCGCCCCGCGTCGCCGGGCCACCCCCCTCCTCTTTCACTGCCGGAGTCAGGATTTCCCATCCAATCACATCGCAGGCAGTTAAAGCGGGTAATAGGTAGGTAGAAGCAAGAACCAGACCACGCGGTCGATCAGGATAAAGCCTGCTCAGCATCATGTAGTAGTAGTAGAGAGAGATACTATGTATATCCATGTTTGTTTGTGGTCCTTGCTTTAATTAAAGATGGGTTCTTCTACTGTTGAATAGACATGATCTCCTCTGCTGTTCCCTTATGAGTGGCCGATTTCGATCCTGGCCTGGATATACATACTTAGTAATTACAATAAAACATGAACTCGCCCTATAATCGGCACGAGTTATAGACGGGTATCCCTACCACCACCCTATCAGGCTATCACATTGATCGAGAATCTCGTATTAATCTTGATAGACTCCAATATACACACACTGCCTCCTGCCTACCTACAATGGGTAGTTTGCCGATGTTAGTCCGTCGTGTCCTGCCTATTCCATAATCCATTCCATCCCATCCCACTCGCAATATCAACACCATGTCAAACTACCTAAGGTACCTTACCAATCGTCGTCATCTTCGCACTCGCTACGCATGGACCAGTTCTTTCAACTGCCGGGTCATGTCGTCTCAAACTTGATTTACCTCCTGACATGTTCCCAACTCCTGTTATTGTGATTACTGCGTACCACCTCAAACCTCTTGGCGTCCTGACGGCAGCATTCGAAGTAGAAATATGCGAGTAGCATCACTTTGCTTGCCCACCCGTAATGACACTGCAACGGCGGGTACGAGCATGGGGACGTCCTGGCCTGGCCTGGCCTGGCCTGCGAGTCAAAACCGTTGCATTGCTCTTCACCGTCTTTACAGACACCACTGTTTGTGCATCTGTCAAGTCAGCTAAGCCTTGTGTCAGCTGTCATATCGCCATCGAGTCTCCCTCCCTTTGTTCTCGCTGCGAGCTATCATCGTGGCGAGGACGCCACTCGATGAACAAATCTGACTTGTCGCGACAACTCCAGATATACAAACCTCCTTGCACACACCAGACTACATACATGCTGCTATCAACTGAGACTTGACGTTGGTTGAGACTTGAGACGAGGGATCAAGAGAGTTGGCCGCATGCTGGGGTCGTCTACAAGGCTGCTGGGAGATGCGACACAAGGTCACACATGTCCCTGTTGCATATGGCAGGCAGATCTGCTGTATCCATCCTCATGGGAAACGATATGGGTATGAATATGGACATGGCCATGGCCTGTCCACAGGGGTCAGACAAGTCCGTCCCAACGGTCACCCCCAAGGCCAGTCAGTCTCCGTTCATCCCCTAAATCCTCGATCCATCCCGCAGCTCAAACAACCCGAGATCACAGCTGAAGAAGTCCTGGGCCCTGGGTGGCATGTCATCACCCGCTGCTCGACGTCTCACCCCGGCATGTCAACTGGCAGGACTGGGTATCCTAACGGAAAACTCCGCCGCCATTCCTCACGAGGTTATGCCGTCGGATATCCACATCCATCCAATCCAATCCACTGGAGAGGATTCATCCATTCTGTCTGTCAATCAAGGATATTGATCGACAAAGACCCTCTTCCACGAGGGTTCTTATCCTTCCATACTACCATGAAAAGGTTAAGCTCCGTGGAAACCCACCTAGACATGGCCTGTCAGCCTGTCAATCATGCTTCCCTGGAACCAACTCCTTTTCCCGTTATTCTTGTTTGCTTTTGCCGCCTATCCGACCAGGTATCGTTCAACGTTCAAGGTGACCAGGCCAGGTTTGCCAACTTTTGTTGAGCAACTGACTCAGGAGAGGCAGATAAACTTTGACGATATCACATAGCAATATGTTTTCAACAGTCAGGGCTGTTGCCAAGCTCATCAGCAGGTGTTGCAAGGGCAATCTCTCATACGTAATGGATCAAAATCAAGTCACAGACAGGCAGTTCCATCTATTGGGGGTGGGCAAGAAACAATCCAGAAATCACTCACTCACTTGTGTCTCGGTCACATTACCATGTTCGGCCCTGGTAACAACGGGATCGACTTCGGGAATCGAATGAGGTCAGCTGAAGAGCGGTGGGAAACTGAACGGACGGAACATGAACATGTTGGCTTTCGGTTCCCTATCGTCGGTGTTGAACCCAGAAAGCTAATCCTCATTGGTCTAATCAGCGCGTTGTAACATGAGGTTTGTCGGCATTTACTTCGCATGGTACCCTATTGACACATCCTCATTTCAATCAATAGATTTCCAGGCCAAAACGCATGGCGTTCCCATTTGTTCATTACCCGCGCTTATACATACTCCCTTTGTTCTAACGTCGTCTTTATCATCTTCACATAAGCACATGCCACAGCCGATAAAAAGCAAATACTAGAAACACTAAGTCGCAAACCCCGGCTCGAAAAAAAGGGCCCACGCCGAAGCGTCTCAGGTCTCGGGAGCAGGGGCCAGGCTCTGCACCTCGCTTCGAAAGCAAGAAAGCCCGAAGAAGACAGGGCGCGATGTCACTCTGCGCCAAACGTGACAGAGAGTCCAAAAAGGAAAAAGGAAAACTCCCCTGAACAGTGCCCTACGCTGTGATCGTCGGCTAGGACCCCTTCGTCCCTAAATGCTACAGTGTGATGTTGCAGACAAGACACCAGCCTCAACTTAAAGCACTGACTAATGTCTCGTTGCTTTTTGGCCAGGCTACCCAAAGGAATGCATTCTTTTTGTCTTGATCTGCAGAAGACATGGCTGTGGATGATTCTTCCGTTTTCTCCCTTTTTTTAGATAGACTATTGTTTCTGGTGTACAAGTATTCATCGACTCGAAGCGAGACTGAATCCATGGTTTCGAGTTGAAACAGGTTTCACTATCTTTGTCGTTGTCATCTTTAGGCTCACATAAAACCATGAGCCAACGACATCCGAACTCGATCGCTAAGAGTCAATAGTCCATAATTGCTTGGGTGAATTAATATTCTAAGAACGCGATTGGCTCTTCAGACTGGCGCTGGCGTAGAGTCTAAGTTGTATGCTTCAGGTCGATATGCATTCTGCACGTTGGCGGTGATATAGGGCTTTATATGGATTTAAGGAACCATTGAATCAACTAGATGGTTCTCAAGACGAGCTATGGCAAGCGTAGTTTAGGTGTGATGACAACCATGGTGTCGGCTGAAGTAACTAACAGGGGAACACACGTATAATCATTTAAATGTAACGGTCAATATAAAGCATGTTCCTATTTTAGAATTGTGTTTATGGCTTGTGTTCGTGGACTCTGGTTGTTGACTGGTCAGAACAATGTGCCTCTTTAGACAGTATGATGAGGCAGATGGTGTAGGTTAAGTCTGGTAATGCGATGAACCGCTGACTTGTATTGTGAGGAATACAATAACCATTCTACAAGATGGTGTCCATTAGCTCATCCAGTATTGCTCCTTTGGTTGCATTGTATTAATCGCTGTGCCTTCAGGTTGATGTGTTAGAGCTGGTATTTAGCAGCACTCGCCATGAGGCTCGCTCGCCTTGAGACCATGATCCCGAAATCGAAGTTAAGTTACCATTCAATCCTATAAGTATAACGTTTATCCTCAGAGATAACGATATATACCTGGTATTACTGACTTTTACCGTCAAGATAGTCCTTGAAAATCTGAGCCGTGGTGTCTCTAACTACCCTGAACCGTAGCTTGAGAATGACGATGGCAACACAATTCTAGTTGAGGCATGCACTCTTGAGGTGGTTTGTTGTATGAACCTGCACGAGCTTCTGCTGACCCTTGGCCGCCATTTAAATGCATTCCCACAGCCAACGGATAGATACCATTGCAATCTCTGATAAATTCCTGTTTAGTCTCCTACACTATACACTCTCTCAGCATGGTCAAGGCCGCCCCTAATCACCGCTAGGTCACCACTCCGAGTCAACATGATATCTTTTTTTGACAAGGCACAAGCAATGTCCCGCTTCCCAGTGAACCAATAGTAAGGGATAAAGAAATGCTCGAAGACCTTGATAGTGGGAATATCTTTGCCATGTGCCATCTCTATCCCGTTCTCACTGAGATCAACAGAGCACACCCAAGAAGATTGGTTCAGGAACACAAGTCTGCTCGATTCATCAACCCCGATGATGCGAGCAATGCTTAGCTCGAATGTCTTCATCTGTGGACTAAATGGAGTGACTAGACTCAATGTCGTGACAATATTCTCTTCGTCTCCCTCCGTGGATGGTTCATCCGGCACCACATCCTCTAGGTGCTTCCCTGGCAAGGTGCTGCTACCGTTGTTTTCGACCGCAAGGCAGTCTGCATCAATTAACGCGATGCTACTGCCATTAGAGCAGCCTTTAGGATTTAATAAGTTGAGCATCATTCCTTGACTTTGGCCGAGTGAATAGAGAACCGCGCTCTTGAGCTCTAACCTGTGACTGTCCAAGGACAACTCAATAGATGAAACTTCAGACCAGTCATTCCAGCAGTAGGCGCAGACTTTGAACTTGTCGACTCATAGTAGATGTGAAGAGGATTGTGGATGAGGGAGCCATTTCCGGACTCCTGACATTGAAGACGTCCGTCCTCTCTCATACTTGCCGCTGTCCAAGTTGAACATGTGATCAGACTTACGAGTCGATACCAAGAACTTGGAAGCCGCTTCTCCCACCAAAATGTCTGCGATTGCCTGCACATAGCTGAGGCGGGAGTCGAAGAGTACCGGTCATACAGTACGACTGACCCATTATCCTTTCCACAAAAGACAACTTCCGAACTATGATGGACATCCATGGCAGTGATTTTCGCTTTGGCCTCCATAGAAACCGTCTCGACCAGTGTAGTGGAAGTAAGCCCGTTGCTGTCATTGCCTAGTGATTCCCGCAACAGAGCCTCAGGTTTCCAGACAGTGCATTGATTGCCTCGTATATCCGCAAGAAGCATACTATCTCCGGAAAAAGCAAGCCGCTTGATATAGGAATTGGAAGATTTGACCTTGTAGAGGAGTTTGAGCGTATTGAATTCGTAAACATTGACAACGCCGTTTGCGCCACTTGCTGCGAGGAAACGTCCATTGGAGCTCGGGGCGAGGGATTGGCAATTGGCAAGAAAACATTCCAGCTGTCGGTCTGCAAGGGGGTCAAGAAGGGCGAGATTTCCATCGAGATATGCGACTGCGAGAAGACTTATGTCAGGATTGGGGTTGAAAGCGAGCGCGACGACAACATGTGCGCACGTCTCTCCATTAGAGAGTTTCTTGCCACAGCTTCCAACGTAAATGTCCTCTTCCATATCCCATAATGTAATAGGTTGGCGGATGTAAGCGATGGCGAGCATCTTGTGGCTGGTAGGGAGAGTCAGTACGGACGGGGTTCCTCGTGGAGGCATCTGGTTCGGCTCTGGTGTATTGGCATCACCCCATGGCCACCGAACTGATTCGGCTTGGACGTCATGCCCTAAATTCCAAGTCGCAAAGTAGTTTTTGCGACTCGCAACCAGAAGCGTATCTCCATCAAACTCCATTCCCAGCGGCTGGTCAGGGGTCACGAGGTTATGCACCACTTGCCCACTTCTAGTATCCCAGACCTTGGTCGTCCTGAAACCACAAGTTACTAGCAGGTCAGTTTTGAATTTGAAAGCAATGAAGCTAATAGCTTCACCGTGTTCCAAGACCTTATACTCCTGATAAGATGAAGCGTTGTATAACATGACAGCGCCCGAATCGAGCGCGACGGCCAGGAAGTCGTCTCCATAGCACAAAGCCCTGGTCTGACTTTGACCGAAACCGATACACATCATTCTGTCATCCCATTGCTTAGTATGCGAGCCATGAACTACGAGCCTCCGGCTTGAGCTTCTGGTGTTGTGTATCATAGACTCTCTGGGACAGAATGGAGGTATTGACGAGTGTATTGCCAACGGTGATACTGCGAGGGCGTTGGCAAACATGGCAAGAATACGGGCAAGGTCAGTTGCCCATTGTTGTACCACCCGTATCTGAGGATCTAGAGATGAACGCTCAACAGCGCACGCATCCACATAAGTTTTTGAGATGCGTTGAGGCACGGATGAGTTGATCAAGATTTTGAGATTCGACAATCGTTTCTATCCAAGTGAGGACGTTTATTTTCAAGAACTTCATGACAAGCAGGAATACTCCTGTCGCCAACGGATCAGCCTTTGAGAGGTGATATGAGTATGCCGTATATGCATAGTTGGCAAACTCTAGTCTTCTTGTTAGTAAATTTGCCAAAGAACGGCGTCCCCCCGTCCTCGGAGGCTTCATTTCCTCCCCAGCAAGGTAAGTCAGGCACACTTCAGCTATTCGCGTATGCGCCTTATTTTCCTTGATGGAGAATTCCGACTCCAATCCTTCTACTACAAGAAACTTTCTGGCAGTTTCATGCACCATGTTCACTCTCCCTTGTTTGTCCACCATTACCAATTGACCACAGAGCACAGTGATGCTCTCCTTCAAATTTGGGAATGAATCGTCTATGTCAAGGGTCAGAGCACCATTCAGCTCGCTGATTGTCATGGGACGGACAGCGCATACTGTCCACATGAGCATGGCTTTGGCCAGCTCTTTTCCACGAGGAATTTGTGACATATAATCTAGAGTCCGCTTATATAGCGACTCCATCCCTCTCGGCACCTCTTCAAGAATCTGATGAATTTCCTTTCTGCTGTGGCAGCGCAGGAGTTCCTCCAATACCAAGATTGTCCACAAGAAAGACCATTTAGATTTGTCTAGAATTGTCTCAGCTAATTTACTTCGGTCGTTGGATTCCACGATTCGCAAGGCCTGGCTTCTCTTCTCAATCAAAAGTCTGAGATCTGACTCTGTATCTGTTGTTGACATTGTCAAGAATTGAGCCTGGTTGGGTGGAATGACCGAGAAACCTTGGTCCAAATCGGCCACGTCCCGACTTGTGACGAGAATCCTCAGAGATATGGACTGGTCTAGATGGGAGAGGAGAGGATTAAAAAGAACTGAAGGGTCAGAACACTCGTCAAGTGCGTCGATGACCCAGTAATGTCGGCTGGTCGTGATCTTGAAAATCCTAGAAAGGAACAGGGTTCTCCAAAGGGTGCTTTCGTCGACACCATCGAAGCGAATACCATCTGCCTACATCTTCAAGATGGCATCACTAGCCTCGGAATTGACAAGGGCCATCTGATAAACCAAACATCGAAGACAACGATCTAGGTTGGACTTGAACTTGTCTCCGTGTTTGAAGAAAAAGCAGCTGCATGTCTGACCGGACCGTTTGAGCTGGTCGATGGCATAGCCAGCGAGAACAGATTTTCCAGCTGCTGGCTTTCCCTTGATCCATAGTGACTTGTTGTTTTTGGTTTCTCCGTCCCTCCATTTGAGGTAGCTAATTTTGGCTGAAACCCATCCACACGACCCATGCATCCGAGCTTCGGAAGCATTGGCAAGATCGTCGTCTGAATTGTCAAAAATCTGGAGATACTTCTTGACGTCTTTGGCTCGTTCACGCTTCTTCTCCGGAGTTACCGTGGTAATTTTACTCACAGTGGAGGCGAGTGCGTTTCGAAGGATCAAGTAGTTGGGATCTTGAGGAGAGTCGAACTTGCATATCGTACGGTGGTCAGCATTCATGTGTATCTGCTTCTCTTCCCGCTACCCAAGGACAGCCGACTCGGGATCAACGATAAGTGTGCTAAAGAACTTCATATTCTTGGTCTCATAAAACGACCAAAGCTCAAGGTCCGTAGATAAATGTCTAAATTCGTCGTTGATTACGTGGATTGCCGTGGAGTTCGGTTCCAAATCGCCAACGTAGGCGCGGTTGTAGGCAACCTTGAGGAGATTCTTGAGCAACTTTGCCGAGTTGGCGCCTCGATGTGGCGTGGCCACGAAATAGAATGCGACAAGACGTTCAGCAAGCGGCTTGGATATTGCATCTTGTTTCGCCATGATGTATGCTTTCTTCATTATCAGGCCACCCATGCTATGGCCAACGACAACGATGCATGTGCTGGAATTGACAAGGCATGGTGAAGTGCTAATGGCTCCTAGGAATGACTTGCCAATATGGTGTATGTTCAGAAATCCTCCTTGCCCTTCAAGTATTTCGGGCGACGCCGGGGAATATAAGAGGCTCAGTCCAAGCACCCTCTTATCGACCTTCGCTTGGTCATCTGCAGTTGACGTCTTGGCTTGGGGCTTTGACAGAGATAACAGACTCCTCAGGGCCTTCTTGGTCGAGCTGCGAGTACTTGAAGAGCTCTCAGCGCGTCGTTGCTTTCGAAGAAACTAAATTAGTACAATTAGCGATCGAGTATATGTAGAGTTGAAGTGGATGAGGGGTCCAAGTTAACCATTATAGCCCGAAACCTCTATCATCCGAAGTGACAATACTACGAAAATAATGCTGGACAGATGACCCAAATTAGAGACTTCTTGAAGATTCTTCATGATGAATGTTCAATACCTCATGATCAAAGCACGTAGTTGTGTCTTCCCCTTTGAGACCACCAATCAGCTGGTTGCTTTAACCGCCAGTCAATGCCGCTTACAGTCCCAACAACAGCAAAGACAACAGCATCCATGGATGGGCATATCTACCCCAGAAAATCACGCACCAGAGGTTCTGAGAAAATTCATCCATGATTTAACTTTGATTCGATCTATTTACCGAGTTCTCAGTATACCGTGCATTATTTCGGAGAGCCGTTCACTATGGGTTCTCGGACGAACCCAACCTTTGCAGTTGGTGACCATGAGGCTTTCATGGAGTTCGCTCTCACTCAGGCGAAAGAGTCACCGCCAGCTGGCAAAAAATTCTGCGCCGGAGCTGTTCATGTTGATACCGCTAAAGACACAGTCTTGTCGACAGGATACGCTTGAATACCTGAGAGACTACAAGGGAGACCCAGGCACCACGCACGCGGAGCAGTGTTGTTTTATCAAGATCGCCGACGAGCACAACCTTCCTGAAGAATGCATCAACGAGGTCCTTCCTCCAGATACGACGCTATACACGACCATGGAGCCATGCAACGGGAGACTGAGCGGTAATATGACCTGCGCGACCAGAATCCCGAGACTTAAGAGCACCACCAAGACTGTCTATGTGGGGATCAAAGAGCCATGAACGCTTATCACGCAAAATGACGGACAAGAAAGGCTCGAGGCAAACGGTGTCAAGGTCGTATTTCCCGTTGAACATTGGCACGAGAGGATCACCAAGATCTCAATGGCTGGGCACTGAAAACCTGAAGGCAGCGGAAACACTGGGATAATCCCCTCAACTGCTTCCACCACGATGGCGATCAAATCTCACAATGCTGGGCAGTCTGCGCTCATGAGAACTAGGAAGGGAGTCTCATAGTATCAAGTACACATATACTTGTGCTCTCCACTCTACATCTGGCGATTAACTCTCGATTCTGGCGCACTGAGATAGCAGTAATTATGGCTTAGAAACTTAAATGAGAAGATCAAGCCTCGTGATAGCAGGATGCACCTTTACACTATGCTTGATCTATAAGCTTTCCGTAACCGGCAGGATAAGAGCAATAACAAAATCTATTGTACTCCGTATTCATGCGATCTTGCAGTGATGTTTAGAGTAGAAACAGGGAGCATGCCACCAGGTACTCCGTAGTCGAAGCATGATCGCACCCTGTTCTTCCGCCACAACACTTACGGTTAATTATCAAGGAGAAGAATCCAGAGCTACCAGCTCTCCCAGAGCTATCATTACAAGACTGTACATTTACAGAAGATACCCCGATAAGAATGTTGTAGCACTGCTTCTTACACAGCGAACCGCCGAGCGATTGCTGGGTACGAAGGGGTTGGCGGCACAAGGGTGGTATTACTTGCAGCGGCAAGCTGCATTTGACACGATCCTTTGGCTGTCCTCGTGCCACTTGATGCGACGCCGAGTGAGAACAGGCAAATTGGCCGGGAGGAAGGGCACCATCGGGCAAAGGATGGATGCTGTAAGCGGCAGGGGAGGCACAGAGAAACGGGGACTGAATGGGGTTGTATCTGGGGCTATAATCAACATTTGAGTAGGTAGTGAAGATGATATCGTATTCATGGATATGTCATGTTGAGGCTCAAGAGTTGCTGCAGGTCAGTGGGAAGATGCATTGCATGATGCAGGCGAGATGAACTCTAGCAAATGTAGAGAGACAAACGAATGGGTAGTGATCCCTGAAGGTCGTCGTCAGTGAACATCCATATTTTAGTGTGTCGTGCCAGGATCCATCATCCATGTTGTGTTTCGTCTGGCGCGCGCCACAGCTCTTGGACCTTGGACGTCGGGGAGCAGGATGCCGATTTCCGGATCGATGGAGAGCATGGGTAATGGGTAATGGGACATGTCTTGGGTTTTTGTGTGATATGATCTGTGAAGGGGGTTTCAGGCTGAGTCAGGCCCGGCTGATATCGATGTGATCTCACTGTCTGAATATTCTTTTTGTTGTTGTAGTGGCAGAAATAGAGTGCCCTGCTTAAAGTGAGTGCGTGAGTGGAGCTGGGCCTGTTCATGCATTGACGGGAGATACACGTGCGCATTACATTAGCACCTACCGAATCTGGTACTGGTGGTGTGTGTGATTGTGAGTCCCGAAATGTTATATGTATGTTTTGCATTATAATCCCTCAGGCTTGGTAGTGATGGCTGTGATTAGAGTCGTTTTGGTTCACCGCGGGGAGCATCACTCATGAGCCCCGAGACGCAGGGACCGGGATGGTCAGGTCAGCAGAGGAACCTGGAAGAGGCACAGAAACAGACAGTAACCCAACATCACAATTAATCTTGAGCGAGCGGTCACTATATTTGTACAAATACAAGGGTTCCTGGTATCGAGATGCAGGCCGAACCGAGGTGATTGTTGATGTCTCACCGAGATATAAAGCAGCATGGGACATAATGCTAATTAATACATGGCGGCTCATGATCCGAGTTCCCGAAGTTGAGGTGGTCACTGTCATTCATGTCCCATGGGCAATTTGTCGTATGTTTAGGCAATGCAATTTGATCTTTAATCATGGCTAAGAGTTACCGAGATGTATCATGATCGTCTCCTGACTTTCGAAATAAATGAGACATACGTTTCTTTTTGTCTCTGTCAACCTTCTCTCTTGTTTCCTTTTCCCTCTTTTCTCCTTTAGTATCTCTTTTTTTTCGTTCAAAACCAACCTATAGGCTCATCGAAATCTTCCCCTCTGTGTCGTTTTGTTTCTTCTCACCAACCTTGAACAATGCAGCCCAAGACGTCTTCTATCTATCAAGCAACCTAACTGAAGCTAAAGAAGGAGCCCTGTCCTGTACCTATCTATCAGGCCTGAAAAAAAAAAAAAAAACAGAGTTTTCCCAACAGCTCTTGCCTGACGCACGGTTGATCTTTTGCTTTCTTTTTTCTCTGTCACTTTTTTCTCTGCCGTTAGTTAAGAAAAGAAAAAAAAAAAAAAAGAAACCTCAGCCTGGTATCCGTACCTCAGAGATCGTCATTTCATCGACAGGGAGCTTCAATTAGCGCGCGCTACCAATAAAAGTGAGCTCCAGCTGAAGCATCAGTGTCCGCTCTGTCGGTACCTAGAATTATTATTATCTGGGCTCTTCACTCATGATACAGTGCATTCATTTGTTAACTGCTGCTACCTTATTTTATCCCGCGGCTTAATCGATTCGATTATTGCACGTGCAAACAAATTGTGCAACCACCTTCCTTTTGCTTTTGGATATCCTCCTTCCCCATCCCATCCCATCCCACTCCCCCAATCTCATCCATCATCTTACGCTAGGTACCTAGGTTAGTTCCTCTCTTCTTCTTCTAAAACACCGCCAACCATCATAGCCTAATTCCAGCCGCAACAGCCCAACTTGAATCAGACGTTGCTATCAGCCAAAAGAAGCTAACTACGCATCGAACTTGTTACGACCGCATCTTGCATCGAAACCCAAGTACCGAGTACCGAGTATTTGGGCTATCAACGACGTCGACCTTTGGGTCACAATCTCCATCTCCTCCCAAGTGCCCCTCGTCAAATCATCCTTGCTTCTCTCACCGAAACAAACCCCCGGTTCATAGTATGGTCGGTCCAACGGCCCTTTAGGCTTTACGGTCTCTCTCTCTACGGGGAACAATAACTTACAACAATACGTACATACAGCCCAGTATTGATTGTACCTCCCCCACCTTTTCCACCACCACTACGACCACCACCTTGAGTGATCCCTCCATTCTCCAATCACAGCTCTCCCGCCTATTCCCCAAAAGAGACCCGATTCCCTCTACCGCTCTCGACTCCTCCTCTTCTTTCTCCGGGTGCTCTTCGAGAGCTGGGAGCCTCCAGACAAACTAAACTACCTGCTGCCCCGAAATTACCCAGGTCCATTCAAGTCGATATCGATACTACGTCTCCACTGATGATGCTCATGATCGTCTTCGTCGCGATATCATGATGCTCTGCGCAGCACAGCAAACGCCTATTCTAGCATCGCCGCACCTTCTCTCGTCCTCATCGTTGCCGCCCAAGTCGCCCTCATCCTCTTCATATCTCTCGCTGTTGTTCCTGCACGTACCCTTATTGTGCCCATTGGCATCGCTATCGTCCTCGCCCACGACGCTGTGCCCCTCACTCAATCGCCGACACAGGCTGGCCACTCGCCTGCTTTCGATTCAACACAGTCCATGTCACGAGTCGTTGCGGCCGTCTTGTATACAAACCGAATCTCGCCTCGTCCGCCTGCTCGATTCATACCCCATCTTCAGTCTGTTCGCCGCTAAACCTTTGCGTGACCTCTCGAGCTATAATCGCGGCCGCCTTGTTTGCGACTCGCCTGGTCTCCCCACCCCATAGCTAGCAGCCCCTCCAGCTGCTGCCCGCAATGTCCTCACAGGCTGTCCCGGATACCCAGCTAGGGCTCACCAATGAAGAGATTCAGCTGCTTCGCCAAGGACAGGCGGCACTGGGAGGGGGGTCAAGCAGCTCGCGCGCCGCCAGTCGCGCCAGTAGCCAAGGCCTTCTACTACTTGACAGCTCGTCGCTTTCTGCTCTGGGACGCTACTTTGATCATCTCATGGCCAGCATTGAGCAGCGAATCAATTACTTGAGTCATGAGGCGCAGCGGTTTACTCAGCTGCAATACGACGAAGCCGATGGCATCATTGGCGGTGCCGACGCAGAGATTGCCCGATATACCGAGATTCTTCAGCAACTGGACGAGCTTGAAGTGGATTTTGATCGCATCGCCCATATCAAAGAGATTGTCAAAGGTTACAGGTCTAGAGTTGAAAGTTTGGAACGGGATCTCGAAAGCAGCGGTAGCTCCAGCCGGCACCATCATCACCGGTCACATCATTCTTCATCTCATCATTCTTCGTCCCATCGCAGTCATGGCCATTCTCATCGACATGGCAGCTCTCACCGTTCACGACACTAAGCAGGCCAGTGGCCTTGGATAAGACAAACTCAAAAACACGAAAAGGGTCGAAAGGAAGACAGAAAAAAGTGTTTAAAAAGAAGAAAGAAAGACAAAGTCCTGCGCGGGTTACACAGGACCGCCGTGCTCACTCACACACATTGCGAGAAGGATTCAGCTCTGAGGCTTAGTCCTTGACCATTACGAGATAAAGATCAGGGAAAGGCGCCCGGAACGTGGGAATCTCGGAAGATTGATGGGCCTCACGGCTACAATACGCTACGTCTACGCAAGATGGAATTGGCCTCGCGGCCTATTTTTAATGTTTTGTTGTTTTTATCATTTGGTTTGGTTATCTGGGTCGATTTGGCGTTAAGTGCGCCCTTGTTAGGCATATGTTCTGCCTTGGATTTCTCAAACAAATATGGTGTTGAACCTTGTGTATGGAGAAAAAAATACCCCTTTGTTATTGTCTAGCACTGCAGAATACTTACTACAATGTCTGGTTTCGCATGCCGTATTTCGCGATGTATGTGTGTGAGTGCCTGACGAGGCATGGATGTCCCTGCACATACAGACGCACTCACTGCAGTCCAATTTTTCTGAACTGCTTCGAGTCGTGAGATGCATGCTGCAGTTCGCCTTGTCTGCACGACTGGTTCTGGGGTGCAGCTGGGACGCATATGTAAGGCGGTTTGAAGTATCAACTATGGGGGAGAGGAGACGCAGTGATGCCCAACACTACGTAAGTTGGTGGTGGTTTTGGCTGGCTGACGTGGTGATGGTATGGGATAGGGCTGACGGATGGATCAAAAATATGATTTATGATCTGATAGCTTAATCTAATTTATAGTGCTTGAAAAATGAGGCGACAAGAGGAGACAAGAGAGAGGAAAAGTAGTAGTTGGGTTGAGAAAGAATTGGTGTAAGTTGGGTACACATCCATTCTCCATCATGATAATGCCGACCGCCCAATGAGGTTGGTTTGTTAAGCATATAAGGATTACCTACAGTGCAGAAGTAGGCTGATGCACTCTAACGGCTTACCATCTCATTGGATGCTCACTGAGACTGTATTCCTGTGAGAAGCCTTTTATTATCTGACAGTTGGGGGCCAATTCAAAGCCATTGGAAAAAAGTATAAGAACGATTACTGCTTAGTAAAATGGCTACTTGAATCAATGCCATCACCAAAGTAAAGGGTATCAATGAGTGAGTGTAATGTCTTTTTACAACGTCTAAAACGAACATACACAAGAACAATTCAGTCCAATCCAACCCAATCCAGCCGAAACCAATCCCTCACTAAAAAGCCATACTCTGACGTTGAACGCCCCATTTCATCAAGTCGATCAACAGAATTCTCTCAATCGAAACCATCATGATACTATGCCAAACATGCTTGTCCCTTAACGTTGGACAAGTTAAAGCAGTAAAGAATAATAAACAACCAGTTCATGCCAATGCCATGCCATGCTCCACGCCAAAAAACGCCTATAACATCTTTTTCCATGTTTCGTTTCCAAGCCCTTCATGTATTCATGGGGGGGTTGGATAGGGGGACCTTTCATTTCTCTGCTTGCAATTGAGACAAATGAAAGAACGAAAGGAAGGGAGGTGGGAATAAAAACGAAGAATAAAAAAGAGGTAGGTATGTAACGTAAACGAACCCCCTAAAAAAGCAAAACATCATAATGGTCGCCTCTAATGCATATAAAAAAAAAAACCAACACCAACGACAATGATAACTCTGCTTCTTCCTCTTCTTGATTATTTATTTCATGCGACTAGCACAGAGGCGGCCTACACCCGACCAATGCGTCGCTGATGTCGGGCCAGGAAAGGACTTGGCATTTCGTCTCGTTCCGGGTCCCAGACAGCGACGGGCTCATCGCCGCTCGACTTGCGCTCAGCACCGATACGGTCTCGGAATGCTCTCTTGGGGCTGACGTTCTCTCCTGTGCTGGACATGACAATGGCGCTCATGGGGCGACCACCAGCGCGAGCCTGCTGGAGCTCGACTAAAGTGCGGCCTCGGATGTTATTCTTGGTCGCCACCTTGCTCAAACCATCGTCGGCGCTCTTCTTGAGAGAAGACTGACGGGTCAAGCCTTGGGCGTGGCTCTCGGCCTGGAGGTTTGTCGCCGAGGGGATCTTGCTGAGGCGGCGAGTGGGTGATCGTGCAGGCTCCGGTTGTGAAACCTGCTTAGAGACAAAGCCCGAGGTTGAGGGTTGTGTCTTGAGGCGGTTGATGGGACATGTCTTTTGTGAAGTCAGGACGGGCCGCGTCTTGGAAGTGAATGGATTCTTGGAAGACTTGATGTTGCGCGTTGGAGAGGGCACAATATCCTCGTCTTCGGAATCAGACAACTCCTCGCGGGGGAGGTCCCAACGAGAGTTGTCAGCGCTTCGGGTGGCATTGGTAGCGAAGATGTTGCCTGACGTGGTAGTAGGAGCCTTGGTGCTTCCGCCGCGACGAGGCGACAGAGAAAGCGACGCAATAGCAATAGGGCTTGGTGAAGCCATCTCAATGTCCATGGGTGTACCGAGACCATTGCCCACAAACATGGTCTGCGCGCGGCTGAAGGGTGTTCGCGCGCTCTTCTTTGTTTCGCGAGGAGCCTCAGGGCTGTCGAACTCAGTGAGGTCCGTGGTTGATGGGAACTCGTTTTCGCTGGCGCCAACAGATGAGTGAGGATAGTCAGACTTGTAATCTGACTTGCCCATTGACGAAGCATACTCGTCCTCTGAGCTTTGTGGTCTGGAACCGGCAAAGGATACCTGCTTCTTCTGTAATTCAACCTCGACGCGTGCTTGAACTTCATCTTCGAAGCGATTTTGAAGCTGCTCAATCTCGGCGTTGGCAAGACGGTCAATCTCGAGACGCGCCTTTACCTCCCATTCTCTCCGTAACGATGAGTCCAGCTCTTCTCGCATGAGTTCCTTTTCCCTCTCCATGCTGGCAAGCCTCTCATTAACTTCTCTCTCCTTCTTACGGAGAGTGTCTTCCTTCAAGCGGAGAGACTTGTTTAGGTCGACAACTTCCTTCTCCTTCCTCATGAGCTTGACCACGGGCAGGTTCAAGAGTTCCGAGGTATCAGGCCTTCGGTCAGGGTTCACCCGGAGACAGTCCTTGATAACCTGAAAGAGCTCGGGGGAGTAAACTTCGGGCAAGGCAGGGAACTTTCCCTCCTTGATCTTTTGCACAAGCTGGAAGTGTGTCTTGGCGTTGAAAGGGGGCTCGCGCGCGCAGAGCTCATAGATGATGCAACCCAGGGACCAAATGTCGGATTTGAGTGTGTACTTTTCGGCAGCACAAATCTCGGGCGACATGTAGAAAGGTGTGCCGACATAGGTCGAGGCAAAGTCGTGGGACTTGATCATCTTGGAGAGACCAAAGTCTCCCAGCTTGACAGAGTTGTCTTCGCCGAGAAAGACTGAAGGAGATCATGTTAGTCCAAACTGAAGTATAAGCCAAGAGGAAGGACGCTCGAGATCTCACCATTTTCGGGCTTCAAGTCCCTGTGCAGAATAGTCATGGTCCCAGCAGGAACCTTGGGGCCGCCCGCGGCATTACCTTGAGTCAAGCCCAAAATATTGGCGCCGACCTCTGGGGGGTCAACACCATAGTGGCATCGATACAGCGCCATGACCAGCTGACTGAAGATGCTCCAGACGAAGCTTTCCTGAGCTCGTTGGCCCTTCAGAGAGAGGTCCTTGATGACACGGCCGAGGTCGCCATTGCCGCAGTACTCCATGTACAGGTGCAAGTCCTGGCTGACCTTGAGGTGCTCGCGGTGGTAGTAGGCGACGATGTTGGGATGGCGCAGATGCGAAAGGATCTGGAACTCGGCGTGGAGCTGCTCGCGCTCTTTCTGGGACATGCGGAGGTATGAGATTTCTTTGCGGCACATGATGAAGCCGTCTGTCCTGCGACGGACTTTGCGGATGATGCCAAAGGAGCCATGGCCTGAATGAACGGTTAGTTAACGGTCAATGGAGAGAGGGGCAAGTATATAGAAGCAGCGCAGGTACTGTTGGACTCACCAATCTTCTCCAGCGTTTCGTACTTGTCCTCGGAAGACATGATGAGGGTATGTTCACGGTCAAGAAGCAAATCCAACCCATGCAACCAATTCGACTCTTGCTAGCTCAATGATAGTCGCCGTGAAAGTGCGTGCTGTGAATGCGAAACGTTGCAATGGAAACAAATTAACAAAGGACAAATACCCTGCTTTGGTTAGTATAAGGTTGCGTTGAGAGGAGTAGGAGGAGGAGTGAGGAAGTAAGAGAGAAAGAGAAGAAACAAGTTAACGCAAATGGATCCTGATCTATTTTGCCCGTTGTACGTGCAACTCGCTGCTTAGACCCAAATACCCCAGCCAGTCGTCCCACGGCCTCGGCCCTGATTGGAAGTAAACACCTAGTCGCTGCTGCCATGGCAACGAGGTCCGAGCTACCCATTAACCGGAGATGATCCGGGAAGTGCTCTTATCGATAAGTGACGTCGTTTCGAGGTCGCGGAGCATTGAGATTTTAATTGGCTGGGGAGGGTTCAGCGGTGATGATGGCGACTTTTTTTTGCCATGTTGGTCGGAGTGGAGGGGATGCTTTGATAATCATGAACTAGACGAGCGGCGATTCGGAGATAAAGAATAAACACATTAAAAAGAATTTACATTCCTTTTGTTCTTGAAACTTGTTTCTCTTTATATAGGAGGGGGATCTCATCTTATACATCATGGTTCTTCGCAAATTCGAACTCGAGGGCAAGCTCGGCGAAGAAGCTCGTCTCATAGAGAGTGGCGTCCTCCTCGACGAGAACCCTCTCGATGAGAGCTCTGAGTTTCAGGAATTTCTCATGGCGTGTCGACACGGAGACTTGAGGAGGTGTCAGGAGCTTATCAGTCAAGGCGTGAATATCAATGGCAAGGATCGGTTCGATTATACGCCTCTTATCATTGTATGTTCTGGGGGAGTATAAATCTGGGCTGAGGACTGACATAAGTAGGCCAGTTTATGTGGACATTATGAACTTGTCCAAGTACTGTTAGAATCTGGTAAGTAGTTTTTATTTGGATAGTTGTTATTGCTATAAGTTGATTGCCACATCGTCCAACGGCTTCATACTTACAACTACTCAATATCACTTACAACTCATCATCATCTCACTAACACTCACTAGGCGCCCTCGCCGAACGAAATACCTTTCAAGGCGAGCGATGCATCTACAACGCCCTCAACGACCGCATCCGTAATCTCCTCCTTCAATACGACTTCTCCAAGTCATCAGACCCCTACGTCTACTGGTCCACCCACATCTCAACCCTCCTCGGCCGCACAACTCCCAAGACAGCCGACATTACCCTCGTCTCTGGCTCACGCTCCTTTGACTTGCACAAGTTCCTCCTCGTCTCACGCTCCCCCTACTTCCGTGCCAAGCTCGCCGCCGTCCCAGACACAGCCACATGGAAGCTCGCCAGCGGCATCCCCTTCCAGTCTTTCCTCATTGTACTGAGGTATCTCTACCTCGGCGAAGTACCGCGCGACATTGCACCTGTAGGTGGCGCGGATTCAGAGGAGGATGTGCTCAAGGGCCTGGACAAGGTTAGCAAGCAACTCGAGGTTGAGTCTCTGTGGGAGGCTATCCTCGCAGGCGGAGATAGAAGACTTGCTCGACAACGATATCAAGCTGAGGTGGAACGAGCTAGAGGGCAGCTCGAAGAATTTTTCAAGCAGAACGTGCTAGGACACAAGATGATCGTGGATACAGACCAAGTAAAGGACGTCAAGTGGAGGTTCGACAACGCCATGTTTGCAGATGTTATCCTCCGCGCCGACGAACCCATCGACATCGAAGACGAAAAGTCCGGCACAGCTACACCCACTCAAGACTCACAAACCATCCCCATCGGTCCAGCCTCTGCCTCCAACGAATCTGTTATCAAGCGCAGATCCGTCCTCTACCCCGCGCACAAAGCCATGCTCATCCGCAGCGAATACTTTGAAAAGATGTTTTCGGGCGACTTTGTCGAGTCTAAGCGCGCAGACCACCTCCACGTTATTACTGTTGACTGCAACCCGGCTGTACTTGAGATCATCCTCACCTTTTTGTATACAGAGACTGCCGTGTGTCCCCTCGAGCACGCCCTTGATCTTCTCTACGCAGCGGACATGCTCTTCCTCGACGGTCTCAAAAGCAAGGCTGCGCTGGCCATCAGCACCCTCGGCAGCGGCACATCTAATGTTTTGGTGGACCGCACACACGGTGAAGCGCAGAGAAACGGCGAAGAGAGTGAGCAGATTGAGATGGAACCCATAAACATCTACGATGTTATCCATGCAGCGTGGGATCTTCGTGTTCAGCGATTGGAAGAGTTCGCGGCGCGCTATCTCGCATATCGTCTTGAGGATTACATAGACGAGGAAGATTTCCAAGCCCTCATTGCCGAATCCGCCCAGCGTATCAAGGTGCGAGAGGAGACGGATACCATCGAACTGCTGGATGATATCCGATATTACCTAGGCGATCGATTCAGGCTGCGCTTTGAAGACGCTGGTCTAGAGGACATGATGGATGAGACTGGAGAAATCGATGCAGAGTTGGCTGCTGCCATGGCCCAGCAAGCAGAAGTCTCGACCGATGGTGTCGCAGCTGAGGTGAACGGTTATAGCAATGGCGAGAACGGAGAAGCTGTGAGGACACTGGATGGAGAGGAAGCGGAAGATGAGTTTGCTTCAGACGCCATCAACTACCAGATTCTCCAGCGCAAGATTGATGCCATGCTGGATAGGCTGAAGCTCGACGCATAAAATGTTTTCTCATAGAGATGTGATAAAGATTAACGGCCTCACAGTTAAACAGAACATATAAAGTATCTAGATGAGGTATGAAAGACATGGCACGCATTTATGAATTTACAAATTGAAGACTTATTGTCGCTACCCACTGATATGCTATGCTATTGTGCTTATAAGACAAATAAATGTTGAGCATTGGTGAAGAGGCGCAAAACTTGCTGTATGCAATTTCATGCAAAATGAGTCTAGCATTCTTGAGTTCGCCAACGCCTAACAACGCCTTTAAATGCATTCAGATCTTCTTGGATGGTGCAACAAATGACGTATAGTTAAAACGCATTCTTTGAGTCAGAGCCAACTCACCTGCCATATATGCCTTGTCCCATCATCGGCCTCAAGTCGGCTTAATACTCGATAATCTTGATTCTCTGCTGCAGCTTCGGTGGCAGGTCTTCTCGTTTGACGAGTCCCATACGCACGCAGTCGCCCCAGAAGAACATGACACGGTCCTGAGCATAGCTCAGATAGTCGAACTCGTCAGGGCCCAAGTCTTCCTCATTGATAGAGTCATCCAGACCTGGGATCTTGGCTTGGACGATACCCCACGCAATCCAGTGGGCATGATTGGCTGGACGCCAATGTCGAGCCTCCTCCAACAACTCCCGCACGAGCTGGTCGCTTCGTTCTTCGTTGGCCCGTTCCGCAGCGTTCCATCCGCCGGGAGGTACCCGCGCATCAAGCATGAACTCGACGATGGAGCTCGAGCTGCTGGCGGCAGGGTTGCCAGGTGTCGCAAGTGGCGTAGTCGTGCCGCTCGAGGTGTTGCTATCGGCGGGAATCAGTCGCGGTGTGGAGCCGCTGCCTTGGAACCGGGGACGATGATCGACATAGGCCTTGATAAAGCGACGTTGCTCGTCGGGTGTGGGATATCGTCGCTCGTCGCACGCCCACGCCGCTGCAGCATCATGGTAATTGTACGTCCATTCGTTGAAGTGATTGGCAAACTCGAGGCCGCGCGTGTTGGGGCCCGCATACTCAAAGTCGATGACGATGAGCTGCTTGTGTTTGTTAGCAGCCTGCAGCAGCGGCGACTTTTCATCGTCAGGACGAATGCGGAGGATGTTTCCATATTGTGTCTGTAAAGTGGTCAACTGAGGTTTCTTTTGCAGATTTCAAATAAACCTACATCGCTATGGGCAAAGACAAGGCTATCATTGACCTCCTTTTTACCTCCCTTGTAGAAGCTGTAGAGATGGTTTCGGTACTTTGTCATCATATCCCTGAACTCAGGCCAGGGTGTGCCGCACACATAACCCCGGGTCTTCCAAGCGTGAACGACAGAGTCGGGTCGGCCGTTTTGAGCTTGAGCCTCTTTCTCATACTCATTATCGAGGAAGGTAGCGATCCGCTCGACGTTATCAAGCCATTGATCCCAGCTCTTCCATGTTGCTGGTCCGCCTTCTCTCTCATGAGGGAGTAGGTCAATGCCATCGTGAAGCTCTCTCATTCGCTTGGCAATCTGACGAGACATGTCGGCATCCCGGAGGTCCGCCGGGGTTAGCGTGATAGAGTCAAAATACTGCTCGAAACGTCCATTCTGGAACGTGCCCAGCAGTCGAGGTCCGATTCTCTTGCGTGCCAATCTCTGCAAGACTGAAAGCTCGTTATCTCGGTCGATAAGATGCTCGACCTGTGGTCCGTAGATGCGTAGAAGAACCTTGGTAGGCTTCCGTCCACCTTCGACTTCGTCGAGCTCGGCTGGAGGCGTGACGACGTAGACAGCATTGGTTAAGGCACCACTAAGACGCTCAACCGAAATCTTGTCACCACCGCCAAGGGGAACGCGCCTCCATCCCTTGAGTCTTAATGTGTGAGCAATGCGAATAATTTCGTTCTTGAAGCTGAGCCAGTTCTCCCTTTCTTTATCGACTTTGGTATCGTTGTCGCTCTGGTCTTCGGAGTTTGCATTACCGCCTGCATAGCTCATCGTCTTGGAATTGTCTAGCCAGACATCGCAGCTGGGTACAATAGGGTCACCATGTTCGTATTCTGTATCGGACGAAGCGGCGCGCAGGGAGGAGCGAGATGGCACTTTTCGGTGCTTCGGGCGCGACAGTTTAGGGGGGAAATGGGGTAATGAGCTGATACCCATGTGAGTCAAGGATTCT
Organism: Fusarium buharicum; assembly: GCA_014822075.1. Classification (NCBI taxonomy): domain Eukaryota; kingdom Fungi; phylum Ascomycota; class Sordariomycetes; order Hypocreales; family Nectriaceae; genus Fusarium; species Fusarium buharicum. Next base: position 51,986 of record JAATHB010000448.1, on the reverse strand, counting down.
TCCAAGATGCGCTGAAGCCGGTCGAAAGAAACATCACTAGAGTCAGAATCGATAGAGCCAGAGCGAGGTCGCCCACCCTGATCTTGATCGGATCCTTGAGAGGGTTCTCCTGGTATTTCCTCGGGCGCCTTTTCTTTGATCTCCTTAGGGGGCGACTTGGACTTGCGTCGGCGATTCGTCTTCTTTGACTTCCTAGCATGCGCTTTCGCCCTCTCATGCTCCAGCCAATCTCCCACTTGGGCAAGCAATTTCTCGCTGTAGTATTGCCCTCGGTGGCTATGATGGTGGTGGGAAGAGGGGTTCGAAGTAGGAGGCGCATCGTCTTGTGGATGACTGGTGGAGGGGCTATCGCTGAAGGAAGACCTGGAGGAGCCGTTGGGAAGCTGAGATGGTGGAGGTTTGCCGCTTAGGCGTCGCCTGAGGTTGGCAGAGAACCTTTTTGTAGGTTGGGAATCATCTTCGAGGTTTTGTGTCTCGGATTCGGGTTCCGCAATTTGGACTGCTGTTGTATGTGAGCTATTCATGTCTTTTACTATGATGAAGAAGATCTGGTGAGTATATTCTCTGCATTTAGTTGGCTGGTCGAGCCTTATCACATGCATTGAGATGGGAATTGAGTTGCGCCAGCTCCATTCTGGGGCACACCACGGCCAAGATCATGGGTATTTTAGATGGTGTCTGTTTAAGAAAATGTTTCTGTTGACGTACCTTTGAGAGAACCGCTGGGAGGGCACGGACGATCACCGTCATCTTCATTCTTGAGAGCTGAGCGTAACGGCTGCTGCTGGGCAGACGAGCTGCTGTTGGCCGTGGGGCTCGGCACGGCAGACATGGCGGGGGAGGGGTTTGTTTACTGGAAATACAGTAGTGAATTGACGTGCTCAGCCAGATTCTGGCTGCTTGAGTGGTTTGCGACAGTTGCTGGGTGTTACTCGAAGAGAAAAGACGAGTCGCGGTGAGAGGAGCACAAGAGAAATGAGTTGGTTCAGGATCCGAGGTGGCTGCAGATGCAAGAAAGGTGTTGATTGTCCCCTCTCTCCCAAAACAGAAAAGCGGATCAAGGGTCACTGGCTCGCTTGTGGTGGCTAATGTCGTAGGGCCAGAGGAGGAGTGTGTTTAGAAAATCAGGGACTTGGGGGTGGTTGAAAGGCTCTGTTGGTATTGGTCGTTTTTGTATTGATTGAATTTGATGTAAAATGACAAGATGAAGATTATAATCAGACATGAAGAATGGAAGAGCTTGATAAAGAGAAGATTAAAAAAAAATTTGATATATAAATTAAAAACAAGAATTAAACGGAAAATGACGCCAATTACTCAAGGAAAAAGAGACCACATGATCTTTGACTGCCTGTCGTGTACCACAAGGGAGGCACTGCCCAACCTACTAGACTATTTGTACCTTGGCTAAATAAAGCGTCAGAGCAACCGCGCGCCGAGGCTTGGCTGCTCAAGCCAGGATTGGTATTTCTCTTCGCGTTAAAAAACAATCTGTCTTATTACCAATCGGTAGCTATCTAGAGTCTCTACCAAAACTATCACCGGAAAAAAAAAAAAAAAAAAAAAAGAAGAAGAGGCCTTTAATAAAGGGCCCTGTCAACAAATGCGGCTATCGGGAGGCGTCCCAAGGCCCAGACCCATCTCTACCAGGGTGACGTAGTTTCCGATGACTAGTGACGCTATACCCCTTTTGGTGTATTCGGTGACGGTTTTAGGCAGTCTCTCACATGCTCCTCCGTCTCATTTCCTCACCGCCAAGACCACCACCGTTCTTTATTGTGCGACCGTCTTTATCTTTCGCCGACGTGATCTGTTTGTAATAGTACTTCTTGCCGGTCGGAGGTTTATTGACCCGCTTTCGGGCACCGCAGCTGTAACATCACCAACTCAGTACATAAGGTAGGTATTATGGAATATAAAAAAAGAGGTGGAATATAAGATGCCCTAGCTGAAAGGCAAGGGACCGGTTCTTTTGCTTAACGGTAGACGTACGGGCTCAGTATTATACTGGCAATACAGGATACGAGCTGTAAGAACCTATACATGTTGATTAACTAAGTAACAACTTATAACAATTTGTTAATACTTAATACGTATGAAACTCCAAGACATGGCCAAACATTACAGTCTCAACTCCTTGTGCTTGTCCCCTTATACTACTGACTTACTACTATCCTCCTCCAACCCATTCAACTCTCGTTGAACCCGCTCCTCGTCCTTTTTGGCTTCTAATACCTCATCTTGAATCAATTTTAACTGCCATTCTGCTGTCTTCCTCCTCTCTTGTGCCTGGGCTAGGTCTTCTCGCAACCTCGTCTCCTTACTGTTATTTACCTTCATGATCTGCTCGGCCCATTCTGTTCTCAACCACTCCTTGGTAGTCAATATGCAATGCCCTCTTCGTTGAGCTGAAGCGCATCTATGCCAGACTTCGTTCAAATCTCCCGCTTTACTATAGGGCTTCAGCCTGCTGAACTCTTGCCAGATCTCGACAACGTCAAGTGCCACATTCTCTGATACCTCGAACCACTCTCTATGCTTCTTATTACACTCTACAGATGGACAGGTTGCTTTTCGGTGCTCTTTGTGCAGTGTAAGATGAATCAAACTCTCCATCTTATTTGCAGCGCATGGCATGAATCTCTTGAACTTAAAGTCAAGGTCATGTTTACAGTCTCGAACCCATTCGCTCGCTCTTTTTTCTACCGTTTTGCTTTTTTTCTTTGTGGACGACGAAACGAGCGACTCTGCATCGTCACTCAAGACAGGAGATTGGATATACCCAATCTTGAGATAGCCAGGCGCCGATTTATCGGCAAAGCAGTAAATATAACCTGGTCTAAGGCTCCTTTCCGCTAGTAAAGTCGTCATGCAGTTGAAAATCTCTCTCACGGGGGAAGGCTTGTGTGTTTTTCTGGGGTAGAACACCATGGATGTACGGGATATCGAGTTGCTCAAGGACTGCTCAGATGATCCACTGGTATCATTCTCTTCATCGAAATCTTGCTTGCTGAGATTCATTTTCTGCATCATGTCTTCGACCTGGTGGCTTTCATTGACAGATTCAATTTTCCGTGTCGGGCTCTTTTGATTCTGTCTCTTGTGTGGGCTGTCATGATCGACATATTGAAGTAGCCCGGATATAGGAGTAGTACTGATAGAAGCTGGCGTCGAAATGTTCGAGGATGGAGTAAAGACCTCGCTAGGATCTGGCGAAGCAACAGAGGCGGGAGACACGACTAGTGTATCATCTCTGGACGATAGAGGCGATAATGGACCCATAAGCCCTTCTCGTGATGCTGCAGCGTAGGCATAAGAGTTGCGATATGTCGAGCCTTGATGTCTAGTTGACACCAACAGGACCTCTTGCCCACCTATGGGACTCTCTCTAATAAGCTTAGGTCGCTGGGGGACCCCTTGAAACCTATCAAGAACCTTATCGTCAAACTCGTCATTGTTAGCCTCATATTGACCAGTGGTTCCCCCAGTCATTGGTGTTGCGATTGGTATCCTGGATTTATGGGAAGACCGGCTCAGTGTGCCATAGCCTGCAGGGTGTTTCTCGTCCTTCTTCTTCTTCTTCTTCGATAACCAGCTTTGGAGTCCTGCGTCCAGCGCGGAAAATATATAGCTTTCTTGCTTCCTGTAGCGTGTTTCGTCAACTACGATGCCTCGGGCGTGCGGCTCCATGCGCTTCGTGTGTGTGCAGATAAGCAATTTGGCCAGTTTCTCGAGGGATACTTGAGCCGCCTCAAGCGCCTCGTCATCTTCGTCGTTGGGATCATGGATACCTAGTGTCTTTATGTTGTCCTCAATAACCCCCCTTCGCGTGTTTGGGATGCCATTTAAGCATCTGCTGTTGCGTTTAGTCTGAGCAAAGCACCTGATTATGCCAATTCTTGGAATTCCCAATGCGTCATAGAGACTGTCGACCGACTCATTGTTCATACTCATATTGGACCGTTATGACTATGAGCCAAGTCAATTTAGAAGACTCGAGCAATCGGTTGCATAAAGACAGAAGAAGTGCGAGACCACGAGGTACGGAGGAGGCGGGTAGAGCAGAGGAAAGGGAATGCCGAGTAACGATCATCCTAAGGGGCTATACGAAACGGCTGTGCCATATTCAAGCCGAAAGGGGGCAGGCGTTATCACCTGCAGCTGCAGGCCAAGGATGTTTCGCATCCTCGAGTCCATCGATGTATTACGGCTTATAGCCAGGATTCACATGTTGAACAAGTCATGGTTATTGAAGAGTACCGATGACTTGGCCATGAATACACAGTTGATCTCATTAGTCAATTACTATCGCTTTTGCCCTGTTCTGCTCGTCTTTTCTTGAAGTAGAGTCTGCAACAAGGTTACAACGAGGTCGGCGTTGTTGGTTCTAACGCTGCAGAACCCAATGATTGACTAGCGCCAACAGCATCTTCAACAAGATACCTGCTTTGAGCTTCGTGCAGGCGGTCTATTCCTTGCATTCATGCAGGCTGAATCACACAAGTATGCCCAGCTGACTTTGGTGTTTGGAGAGTAGGGCTGCTGGATTGTGTTGAATGAGGTCTGATATAAGACGACTGGGAACGAGAGATGTATCAATCTATGGGGAAGACTAACCAACCGTAAATAACTCTATGTTTAGTTTAATTGGATGAGCTAGTTGTTCTCTACAGCTTCGCTTCACCGGCCTCTAACTCACTCGGATACTTGACCCCGTCCTCGGCCAACCCACCATCATGCATACCATCCTCCAGCGGCGGTAGCTTAACATAGCCCTTTGTATGCGACAGCGCAGACAAGAGCCACTCCCTGGTTGCCTTAATGCCCTCATTGTTCAGCGCCCAGACAACAGCATCCACCACATCATCTACAATCACAGCCGGCTTGTAACGCGGCTCCTTCTCCGCTGACGTCTGCCGCCAGACGCCAGTTCGTACCAAGATGGGCACCCACTCTGTCCCATCCTCCGCCTTAAAGTCGTTGGCGCCTCGGATGTCGCTCTCTGGGTTGTCACCGATCATGTAGACGCGTCGGAGAGGGTGACATTTCGAGACATCGTGTCCGGGAGTTTGCCCGCGGGTACACGCCATATCGTGATAGTACTGAAGTAATCTCTCATGGGCGTATTTGTACGTGTGGTTAGATGGTTTGCCCAGAGCGCTGAACCGGAGTTCTTTGCCGTTTGTCGTGGTGGACCACACTCCCTTGAGGGCCTCCATGAATGCACCCGTGCCGAAGCGATTAACGGGGTAGTTCGTCTTCCACAGTAGGTCCAAGTTCGAAATCCATAGTCCAGGCTGACCATCCTGTTGCCAGCCATTATTGGGCAAAGATTCATCGCCGTTCAGTGTTGAAACGGTGCCTAGGTAGCCTTGGTGAGAGATGAGGAGGTCGTAAATGATCTGAATATCAACGGACCAGTCTCTTGGGTCGTTCCAGATAAAGATGTGGTCGATCTTGAGCGCATTCTCAGGGACATTTGTGGTGTAAGGGTCTTTGAGTAAAGGGATTCGCTTGCCGCCAGGGAGTGGTGCAGGCTTGCCGTTGATCTCACCCTCTATATGCTCAAATGGAAACACGTCCTTGCAATCAGCGAGGATATCTGCCGGAGTGACGACGTGCTTGAAGCCGTAACTACTAAAATCAGCTGACAGGAAACAGAGATATCAATCCAGGAAACCACTCACTCAAGAGCAATTTGGCGGGCTTTCTCGGGATGGGAACCTGTGATCAAGACGGTGCCGTTCTTCTTGAGCTCCTCACTCCAACCACTCATTGGCGTATGTGACAGAATCATTCTGCCTTTTATCACATCATCATGCTTGGCGATTTGTAACCTCTGCTGTAGAGTATCTGCTTTGTTGTCCTCGGGAACGCAACCACCGTTTGTCAAAAAGACGTAACGAATGCCATTGCTTCTAAGCATCCTGATAGCCTTTTCAGCCCCCTCCACCCTGTTGCGGCCCTGGTACAAGACGCCATCGATACTAACATGTTTTAGCAGTTATTCATTTACATGATCTCTCAGGGGTATACAAGAGTATGTAGACTTACTCGAATGCAAAGGCGAACTCGGAGAACAGCTTACGTGTCACGTCAGTAGGCTCCTCGAACTGGTTAGGATTGACACCCAACGATCCCTTTGGTTTAGATAAGGCGATATGAGAAGTATGGAATGACCTGTGTGACTTGGACGAGGCTCTCAAGGCCGCTGTTGTCGGCGCGGTACACCGAGGCGGTGTTAACCACCGACGCGCAGCGAATCGGCATTGGCCAACTATACCGAAGTGTTGCATACTTCAGGTATTTACCGACCGTACCAAGAATAACGGATCAAGTATCAGGTAGTTAATCAAGTACGTGTAACAGAATGTCTCAAATCGGAGGTCGGATGTGGTAATCAAAATAGCAAGTGAACTAGCTACTTGATGTTAGTTGCTACTTGGCTCGTTCCGCTTGTCAATGGTAGAGTCATGGTTGATAAGAGGACGTCGGTTAAATCCGCCCACTGATACGCGCGATGATCAACTTGACCCAGCAATGACTATAAGTCACATATATTGGAAACATTGAAATTGACAAGTTGAAACACGAATGGGCTAGTTTTACAGTATTGTTCATATAAATGTACAATTGATTGAGTGGTTAATACCATCACGGCATCCTTCTATGGGTAAATATTTATGGTGGTACAATACTTTTACAGAACCCGCATTATCTCCTCATCATACATATAGCCCATGCCACTTTTTTTTTTTTTTTTTTTACATGACACCTAGATAGAAGATTCATGGAACAGCTTATTTCTTGTTCCAGTCCTTCACATGGTCAAGAATAACCGCAGCAGCCTGCTGTGGCGAGTGTTGCCTGCCCAATGCCTCAACGAAATCACCATCTGGGTCCATGAGATAAAAGTAGATGCTGTGATCCACCAGGTAGTCCTGTCCCGGCTTGACGTTCTGCGGCGTGCTAAAGTAGACGCGGTACTTCTTACAGAGGTCCTTGATCTGGTCGTAGGTGCCAGTCAGGCCAATAAACTTCTCATGAAACTCGCCAAGGTATTGCTTGAGAGCACGGGGGTCGTCGCGGGCTGGATCGCAGGTGATAAAGATGGGGAGAAGCACGCCGGGGGCCTTCTCTTCGACGATATCCAGCATGGTGGCCATCTTGTCGAGCTCCTCGGGGCAAATATCGGGGCATCGAGTAAAACCAAAGTAGACCTATACAACATTAGTCCCTGACATCGTAAATTGATCCTTCTAGATCTTCTTACCAAAGAGTGCTTGCCCTTCATCATCTCGCTCGTAAAGGGCTTGCCATCTTGATCTATCAGTTCAAACTTTCCTCCAACCTTTGGTCGGCCAACACCCTTGGCCGCCTCAGCTATTCTCTTGCGCTGCATGCGCTCCTTTTCGAATTCAAAGTACCAAACTAATAAGCCGCAAGTACCGACGAAGAGGATTCCGGCTTTCCAAGAAAACGGCTGTTGCGCATTTGTCAGCTCTCTAGTTCCTTGTTGTATTTCTCATTTTCCCTCGAATCGGTTCTGATCGTACCCCATTGCTATACCGGCTCTTGGCCTGCTCGATCGTCTTGTACTTCGTCCGACGCTGGGTGATGGGCTGTCTCGACTGGAGGGGCGCTCTTGGGAGGGTCGGCCGGAGCTGCTTGGGCTGGAGGGCGCTACTAGAGAAGAAACAACGCTGACACTGCCGTGTCGAGGCGGTGGTGAATAGACCCTTGAGGGCTTTGGAAGTCGCGACCGAGTTCGACATGACGAATTGACTCTATGTGGAAAATTCAGTGAAGCTCATGCAAAAGCTATCTTGGACGTAAACTTACATCTTTCGATGTCATAAGCTCCAAAATTCCATGGTCCGAGCTTTTGCCGGGGTGGCGTCAAAGCGTCTTAGTCATCAAATCTATTCAGTCCACCGCAATCTTCATATGTAGCATTTAACTTATACCGAAACTGAAATCTGATCAAAACGACCATTATAATAAACTAATTGTCTCTGAGAGTCCCGTTTCAACAGTTGTTTCTCTAATCTCATAATATGAAGCATTCTTGTGTCAAGTGACCAGATTATTTGAGCAAAAGGGCACAATCACATCTGATTTGAATTACACGCTCCACAATGGAACAATCAACGCCAACAATAGGACAAAGCGAAGAGCCTCGCTTTGAGCTCTTTGAGGATGATACAAAAAGCGATACAGTAGCCGAGCCTACCCCTCAACCTCCTCCATCAGATGCTCATCCTTCCTCCAAATCTCCTTCACATCCTCCACCAACATCTACAGAACCATCAGCCATGGCCGTCCACACAGCAGCAAAGAAGAAAGGCACCGCATCTACTATCAAGAAATCATCTAAACGACCAAAGAATACCGGAGGGCCAAGGGCGGCGAAAAAGGCCAAATCAGCGCGGTTAACATCCGCCTCGGGAGAAGCTCCCGAAGAGGCTGGATCTGAGCTTGATGAATCCGATAATGGACCATACTGCCTTTGTCGCGGCGCAGATGACCATAGATGGATGATTTGCTGCGAAAATTGCGAGGACTGGTTTCACGGGGAGTGCATCAACCTGAGCAAGGAGATCGGCGAGTCACTCATCGAGAAGTTCGTCTGCCCCAACTGCACAAACGGCAATCTTACGACGCTGTACAAAAAGACTTGCGCATTGGGTGGCTGTCGAAAGGCGGCTCGCGTATCCGAGGAAGAGCAGAGCGTTTTCTGTTCCAATGAACATGCGCAAGCCTGGTGGGAGCGCATGGTGGCTAAGCTGCCCAAGGCAAAAGGAAAAGGGGGCATCAACGACCAACTTAACCAAGACGAGTTCATGGCTCTCTTGGAGAGTGGTCTATCAGGAGTTGACGAAGAAGGACACTGGCGGCTGGCCAAGGTACCGTTTTCAGGTGAAGAGCCAAAGGTGGTAAATAGGGATGAACAAGGTAGGTCATTGTTCATATTCATTATGACGCAGGCGGTTAACGATTATCACAGAAAATCAGCAAGACGCTTCGATGTATCTTTCTGGGGAGGAAAAGGAGTTTCTTGAGAACGCGGCCGCAGCCCGTTTCCATCTAGCTGAGGAGACGGTTCTCTGCCACAAGATGCTGACTCTCTTGGAACTCGCATACGAACGTCGTCAGGCAGCCATCAACGCAGGCCGATTCAAAGCCAAGGACGACATCTGCGGCTACGATCAACGCCTCGACACCATCGGCGCCAGGGATTCATTTGAGGCATTCGCGAAATCACCAGAGGGCGAGGCCATCTTCAAGGCGTCCAAACTAGAGGATCCTCTTGGAGAAGGCGACGAAGTGCGCGGCATGTGCGAGCGCAAGCGGTGCAAGATTCACGATGGGAAAATCAGCGGTTCAAAGATTGACGGGTGGTACAAGATGCTCTCTGTGGGCATCAAGCATCAGATCCGTGAGATGGCGACGCAGGCGAATGAGATTGGTGAGGAAGAGAAGGTGGTGCGTCAGGCTGCAAAGGAGCGGTGGAGGAGGAAGCGATCGGAGAAGAATTGGGTCGAGGTGCTAGACGGATGAGAGGGTGAGCATTTGGGCGTCGCTGACGTATATGGGGTATTTGCTTCGGGATTCGCTGCTCTCCATGCCTCTGAGCCGTTGAAATGGCCAGCGAGAATGCATCCATTTTCTATATATATTAATTAGGTACTTGTAACAAGGCTGTTCAGACATGCACTCCGCCACAGCTGTCTACAATCAATATAAAGAATTGGCCAGCTTTCGGGGTTGCTGCCGTGACGGCCTTTGGCAAATCCTTCCAAATGGCAAAATATAGCTGGGTACGCAGTCTTTGACAGTCCGCCAACTCATCTCATCTCTGATTGCTCCAGAGTCCGAGTTCCCAATCATCCACATGCATATGCAAGGATCAGGGGCCAGGGTTCCCGATATTGGCAAGCACTTCAACCCAACGTCGGCCGCCATCAATTAAGGAACGGTGCAATCCGTACTAGCGGCCAAATTCAAACCATAAAGTAAGTGCCTGTTTAAGCGTTAGGTGAAACTCTCTTCTCGTATCTAAATGGATGTGTTTGACCAGTGCATTCAGTTGCTTCTGTGGCCGTTTTGTCGTCAGCAGAGATCAGATAATTGTGGCTTATTATGAAACATTGATTTATTTCACGTATCCAGGAGCCCCCAAATGATACGCTCTCCGACTGAAGATGATTCACCAGACCATCAGATAACCGTTTATGGGGAAGCTAACCCAAGTCTAAGCCCCTCAAGGTCGCATTGACCTATCATTAGGGCTGAGCAAGGAATACAACCAATCCCACGATCAATGTGATGGAAGCTGTCTAGGCTGTCTCTGGTAACTTAGGCTAAAGGAACAAGGGTCGTTAAACCATAATATCGGCTGGTGATGGACCCCTGTGCAACAGCTCAAGTTTCCACCCTCTTGTCCGTTTCTCCTGTGGACTTGGATTTCTTCCTGTTGCGTTCAGGGCGTACAGGCGTGAGTTGATACAGCACGATATCCCTGGGTGCATTTTTGTTTTTGGTGTTGTGTATTCGCAAAAGTCAGGAATCAAAGGCATTGGCCAAGACGAGGATCATCCAAGAACCATCCTGGACCGTGGGGCAGAGCATCGCGAAGGATTCAAACCGACACTACACCATGTCCTCCATCATAGGCCCGTTTCCTACTGAGTACTCGCCGGGCAGGCAATGCACTGCTGTTACCAGCGAAGAGATCATCGGTATTGATTTCGCAACAGCCTGTCTCCCTGAAGACTTTGACCCAGCTCCTTCAGCCTACTACTCTCCTGGCACCGCCTGTCCCTCTGGCTACACAGCGCAAAGGAGTTGCACGCGCGCTAGCAATGGCGACGATAAGACAACCGTGACATGTTGCCCGCAGCGCAATGGGCTCGACATGTGGTGCGTTGAAGATCCAGGGACACTCTCAGGTCCTTGGGAGAGTATGTTCTGCACGTGGAGTGCGGGCGACGACCAGGCGGTTATCCTCGTGACGACCGAGGTTAATGGGACGGAATCGACGATGGCGGTGACGATGAACGGCGGAGAAGGGATTAACGCCTACGGACTGAGAATGATTTATGAACCGAGCGATATTCCCAGCACAGAAGCCTCGACAACGACTGATGCTTCAACAACTAGTGCATCAACAACTGGACCGACAGCAACCAGCTCGGGGAGTAGCGCAACCAACGAACCAGCCCAAACATCTTCTGGAGACAGTGAAGAAAGCGGAGGTATTAGTACAGGCGCTATCGTAGCCATTGCAGTCGTTGTTCCCATCGTGGTCATTGCTGCTCTCATAGGTGCCTTCATCTGGTGGCGTCGCAAGAATCGAACCCCCGACAACATGGTCGAAGATCCGAATGCACCCAGGGAACTCCCACCTAGTCACGGTATGAGCGAACTGTACGGAAGCCAAGCGGTTTCTGAGCTACCAGGAACTAGCACACTTGTTTCTGAGCTACCAGGCGATGTTCCAAAGAGTACAGCAACATCAACACCAACATCGTCTCCTGGACTCAGCAAGACGAAGGCTGTCTCTCCAGCCCTGAGCAATAATGAGACATCACCAACTTTCAGCCATTCAGCTGTTTCGCCGTTAAACGAACCTACGAGTCGTTAGCATGAGAGATGGGAACGTAATGGGAGGAATGTGGTATCTACAATTTTGAGCGACAATACCAACAAAAGGAGGGAATTAACGGTTCAACTTCAAGTCATGATACTATATACAAGAGTCTTGCGAGGTGTTCAAGGGAGGGCCATGAGATTCTACTGTATGCGCTGTATTTTGGATATTAACCTAGAGAGCCCAGGATTTGGATAATGCCTGGTTCTGATTTTATATTCTGTTATACTTACTTATTTGTTTTTAATCCCTTGGCATAGATACTCACTGATTATTGTGTATAGATAACTCAATATAATAGCAAGGATTGATTTTTTTTCTGTAAGCCGCTGCTTAGAAAGCTCAACGTTAGGCACGCCATTCATTCATTCCCATGGTAGGATCCATTTCGTAGAGCTGGAGCGAGCTTGACGACAATGACCACCACCACCCCGCACTCAAGAAAAAAAAATCCTCGTCCCGACAACCACCCAAAGTTGAAAAACAATTTGCCTGCTTATCAAGCAAGCCTTGACTGACAAACCCGAGAGAGCGCCTATGTGTAGCGCATTTCTCTCCCATTCTCTTCCTCTTTTTACATATCCCTTGACTTGCCAAACTATTCAACCGGCATCATCGAACACACTCGAGCTCCCTCTCAAATTACCCCGCGATCATGTCGTCCTCCAACCCCCGCGATCAAAAAGAACCCATCGACGACGACCTCGACGATGACCTGCTCGCTGCCGATGACGCTGCCGAGGAGATTGCTGAAGATGATGACCTAGCCATGGACTCGGACCACGAGGAGATCCTACTCCAAAACGACTCCATCGGCTACTTTGACGAGCCCAAAGACTCCCTCTTCACCATCGCCCAGCACCCCGTTCATCCCTCCATCATCGCCGTCGGTGGTTCAGCCGGCCAGGAGGACGATGCTCCTGGTGCAGGCTGGGTATTCAACACCGCCGCTGCTCAGTCGCGGCCTCCGCTGCCTGCTAGTTTCTCGAGCGATCCCGCTGCAGACGCCCTCAAGAGCGCCCAGCTCTCTTCTCTATTCAGCCTCGACGGCCATACAGACTCGATCAATACACTTGCATGGACTCTTCCTCGAGGAGAGGTTCTTGTCAGTGGTGGTCTTGATGGAAAGTTACGCGCTTGGAAGGCGACCGTTGCAGGCGATACCTCGGTCAAGATGGACTTCCTGGGTGAAGCGCAGGAAGTGCCTGAAGTGAACTGGCTTGCGCCGTGCCCTTCGTCTACAAACCCCAACACAATCGCCCTCGGTGCTTCTGACGGTTCCGTTTGGGTCTACACGGTTGACCCTTCGGATAAGGCCAATCCCCTTCAGATCGTTCAGTCCTATTTCCTTCACACTGGCGCCTGTACCGCCGGCGCATGGACCCCTGATGGTCTTTTGTTGGCGACCATCTCTGAGGATGGTAGCTTGTACGTCTGGGATGTCTGGGGTGAAGCTACAGCCAAGAACCTCGTTGGCGACAATGGCATGACTGCTGTGGCTTTGACCGCTGAAGATCAGCGTTTCGAGGTTGAGGGTGGTCTTTACTCTCTTGCCATTGACCCCAAGGGCGCTTTTGTCGCCGTCGGTGGTGCTACCGGTGCGATCAAGATCGTCTCTCTCCCCCGACTCGCTCCTACCGGACCTCAGCCCCAGGCTCGCGCCCGAGCTGGAGGCAAGACTACTGGTCAGTCGACTTCGACCACTGGCGGTCAAATTCTCGCCGCTCTGCACACACAGTCCGAAAGCATTGAGTCGCTCGCCCTTGTTACCACTCCCAACACGCCACCTTCCACCCTCCTCGCCGCCGGCTCTGTTGACGGCTCCATTGTTGTATACGACGCAACCCGCCGTTTCGCTGTTCGAAGACACATTTCAGGTGCTCACGAGGAGCACGCCATCGTCAAGCTCGAGTTCATCCCTAACTCATGGCAGCTCACCAGCTGCGGTATGGATGGTGTCGTGCGTCGCTGGGATCTCCGAGGCGCTGGCGCGACAAACCCCAACGCTACCGCAACTGCTGCTGAAGCTGGTCTGCAGAAGGAGTGGAAGGGTCACCGAGGTGATGGTGAGGGCGGTGGTGTCCTGGGCTTTGTCCAGGGTCAAACAGGTGAAAGGATTGTCACGGCTGGTGATGACGGCTTGGCCTTGGTCTTTGAAGCATAATGTTTGGCAAGAAGCAAGTGTTATGAGGAAATGGGATATAGACGGAGAAAAGCGAACGCGGAAGTTATGTTTCTGCTATTTTGATGATTACGAATGAATAGATTCATGGGGATGATACCCTAGATATTGGTTACGCCGATTACCTTGTATTATGTCGTTGATGCATATTAGTATTTCGCCTGCAGGTGAAAACTAAAAGCTTCGGCTGAATAGAGCACCATGCCTGAGCATCTGATCAAATTACTGACGGTTGTGATGTTAAAGTTAATGTTAATCAACTTCAGAACCTATATTGAAAAGATACAAACCAGCATCGTCAAAACAGGAAATATACTCATATCAATATAGAGATAGAATGAACTTGTCAATTCTAGTTGCGCCTGATGTTGATTTGATCTTCCAGAATGTTGATCGAAACCCAAATGACATAAACAACAGCTTATCGATAAGAGCTGCGGCCGCAATAGTTGATTGGTCCGCGTTTAGACCGCGCTTGTTCAATTTTTTGGCCCATGACAGCAACCCGAGATAGCATCGTATCAAGCTCCCGACGACTCTTTGCCCCTCCACCAGACTCAATCTTCCCCATTTAATACATAAACACAATGTTCGGAGGATGTAAGTTCAAGGATATTACAAACACCAAGCAACAGACTGACTCTTTCCAAGTTGCCCCCCCTCAGCAGTCTCAAGAGGAGATCCGCGCCCTCGAAGCCGACGCCGCCTTTACCGTTCAGCAGGCCGTTACTACTGCTGTTCTACTGTACCTCTGTACGTCCGAACAAATTCCTCTATAAGCGAATAAATGCCACTAACACTGCTCCCAGCTCCCTTCGCTATCGACCTCGTCGGCAAGATCTTCTAGATGCAGATCACTCCGTTGCGAAAATGACGAGTATTGCATCATTGGCCCTTCCTGGTCAAGTAAAAGTGCGGAATATGGTGCTTCTCCGCGCTTATGTATGATAGAAAACGGTCTAGACGGATGGGAGACTCATGATTAATCTGTACCATACATATTTCAAGCCGTGGCTGAGGCTACGCAACAACATCACCCCCGGCGGACAGCACATGTGCCTGATCTGCTTTAGAAACACGAATCACGGTATCACTTGCTGGGTCGGTATCTATTCTTTAGACTTTACAAAGATTTCACGTTCCATATCCTGTGACGCCTAGGATGAATACCCAGTCCTTACTCCAACTCTATGCCACCAAAGTACATCCTAACAAGGACATTTGCGATGCCCTTCCCACCGTTGCCGCCAAACAGTTTGCCCTGATTAATTCCATCCATCTATTTTGAGTGTGGGTTCCTGGTCTTCTCCCACTCCGCATAATCCGCTGATAGGGCCTCAAGCTCCTTCTTGATATGCTGGATTTGCTTCTCATAATCTTCCAATACCTAAGTAAAAGATCAGTCGGGTTGATGTCTAGAGTATGATAAATGCGTCCACTTACCCTCTTCGCCTTGGCTTCACGCTCCGGATCGATGCTCTCTCCCTCAGCGCCGCTTGGCTTATCCAACTCCTTGCTGAGCTGATCAGCATACCCTCGCAAAACGATAAGTCTGCTCCAGAGTTCCTCTTCTCTCGCCCCCACAGCAGGATCCTGCACATCCCGCTCGAGAGTCTGTAGACGACTGCTCAAGTCATCCTCATCACCGCTCAACGCATAACCACGGTTGCGAAGCACCTGTATTCGCGCAGCAAGCGCAAGACACCGCTCACTGATGGTGGTCTGTCGTCTCCGGGCTGCGACGGCTCGAACCTCGGTCTCAAGCTCGTGGCGCTGAAGGATGGCGTCGAGGCTGCCGTTGATCTGGTGCAGGCGTGTATTGAAGTCGGACACGGCGCGCTTTTGCGTCTTGAGGCGGTCGGCAACGCCAGCGTAACCAGAACAAAGAACGGGCATGAAGCCCGGGGCCGGCTTGTTCTGCAGGGCTTCTTCCCATTCTCGAGGGTCTTCGTGAGGCTGAGGCTTATAGTATGGGACGTGACTCTCGTCGACTTTATTGTAGAAGTAGTATTTGAAGACGCAGTTGGGGTTCGCGGGATCCCACTTTTCGGTTACGAGCTGCATCTGGTCAAGAATCGGCTTCTGGTCTAGATAGAGGTTAGAATGTTGCGATGCACAGAGAATAATTCGCGAATGCGGACATACGTGGTGTCTCCTTGCCGGGCTGCCATAGCGAGTTTGAAAGCTGAGCTTGAGACTGAGACAGAGTCGGCATCTGCTGTGGCTGTGGTTGCTGGATCGAAGCGCCAAATGTGTTGCCTTGTTGCTGTTGTTGGGACTGTCCAAAGCCAAATCCTGAAGTTTGGGTGGGTGTAGCTGTCTGGGCAGGCTGTGACTGCCCAAACAGCGAAGGCTTCGCCTGTCCGAAGAGCGACATTGTTGGTGATGGTAATGTTGTGACGTTAAATTGGGAGCTGTCGCAGCTAAGCTGGAGCTTTAGCTGGAGCTTTAGCTGATGAGATGCGCTGCCGGGTTACCACCCGGTTTGATACGTCGAGCTAGCAGCTCAATATGATATTGAGCTTCTTCTGCGCAATTATGCGATGGTTGTAATCGAGCCTTGTCAATGTTGCAAGGCTGAAAAGTCTTGTCGTCAATGGTTTATGCTCTCTTTGTTTGGCGGCTCAAAATTATTGGACCTAGCGACGCGAAAACAGAGCTACGCTCACCTCGGGCCCCGTCGTAGCCTTGTCCACCAGCCTCGCCCCCACCGAGCAACCAATCACAGAAGGCCAATTCCTACCTTACGCTCTCCAAATCCTAGCCGAACGACCTCACATTACCACTCCCGGACTCTGGAATCATCGCAGCTTGGACACCCAGCTTCCCAGAACACCGCCATCATGTCCGTCCGAAGGCCTCAGTATGTTTACTCACCAGACATTACTCCGTTTCGTTCCTGGCGCCGCTGCGGGTGCAATTGACTACAGGATGGCTAATCAACCAATCTATCAGATTCTCCCAGCAGGTGCTCATTGACACTGCTCCATTGCCCGATGATATCCCCGCTGTCAAGGAGGTCGGTGCCAGCTCTGCTCCTCTTCTGTCGGCTTCTTTCTTTATCGGTGCTCGATGCCGCGACTACAACGATGATTACATGCAATGCAAGAACGAGAACCCCGGCCGAGGAGAGGTTGAGTGCTTGAAGGAGGGTCGACGGGTCACTCGATGTGCCTCCAGCGTGTACGTCACCCAAAAACCCCCAGGATTTGATAGCATGTGAATATATGGCGCGAGACGAGCACCATTACTGGGAATGGCTGCTAACACGGATCAACAGCATCAAGGACATTAACACCCACTGCCTTGCCGAGTTCCGCAAACACTGGGAGTGCCTCGACGACAGGAATCATCAGTTGTGGCAGTGCCGTCCTGCTGAGTGGAAGCTCAACAAGTGCGTTTATGACAACCTGGTACGGGTCCTTTTTTCTTTCATCTGATGAGATACTAATCCCACTTAGAAACTCGAGAAGAAGGTCCCTGACCAGCCCACCAACGTCACCCCCGTCCATCTCCGACCAAAGCAGATCTTTGCCGACGTGCGCATCGGCCCTGGTGATGGCAAGCCCTTCGTTCCGGGGCAGGAGGATGCGCAGCAATAAAGTGCTGGAAACTTTGAAGGTCGAGGTTCGATCATGTATATTTGTCGATGAATCAAAGAGTGGACTGCAAATGTTGAATCAAAATCCGTTTCCTTACAGATCATAAGCCACTCACCAAATGCCACATCAGTCTGTTTTGCTATGGTGCATTACAGTATATGGGCGAGTACTGTTACGGTTCTCTTTCAATCACTGGATGCAATGAGCCTATGCAACACTAAAGTCTCCTGTCAGTCGAAATACTGATTACAACCGCCTTTGTTTGAGATTAGGTTCTGGTCATCTTATGCCATTCCTGATCCAACTCCAGACTTTATAACAGCGTAAGGGTACCTTTCACAACATGACAGGCCTCAAACGCGACGGCACGTGCAGCACACTGCAGCGAGCTTTGAACGCCCGATACACGGCGCTCTAAGGCACGCGAAAGGAACTCCAAATTCCAAAAAAAAAAACACCACATTTCGGCTAAGCTGTGAAGCCTTGTTTCTAGATGTCTTCTTTGGCTAATGTTGTGTAGGCCACCTGACAAGATCGAGATTTGACTATGGTGAAGGTCAGAATAACCATGGTATACAGTAGTCGGGTTCACTACATATGTAGATGAAGCAATCGTTGGGTCTACCAATATGGGTCTTGTCTTGGCCTGGAGGGATGCGCTCCATTTTGAGGGCGCTGGGTATGCCTTATAGCCACCAGGTGACATCTGAGGAATAGCGAACATACTTACATAAGTCGCGTGTCTGGGAACCGTCGCATCATTCACTCCAGAGCAGGCGTCTCTTGGTGATGACTGGTCTCTGAAGTGGCACAGCCTCACCTGCAACAGCCAAGCACTAAGACAATCATGCAAATGACCATACACTATTTGATTGCATCGCAGACCTATTTGGCCGGGCTTTTGTTTCGGCCTCACTCGGTCTTGCGGGGGCAGTTCAGGTTCTCTTATGCGGCCACCCGTCTCGTTTTAACATACATGTCGGCCAAGAGGGTAAATGATTAGATTGGTCGACCACAGCTGTAGATTCGAAAACGGGAGCCGATTATGTTACAGCAGGCAGCGGAAACCCGCTTGTTTGAGAAGCTGAGATATGGTTCGTCGTCTGTTGATAAGTGACTTGGCTCTACATGATGATGGGTGCCTGTATAAACATAGGGAGTTATCCTTGACGCTTTAGCTACAGCTGTAAATTTTCTTGCAAAATAACAGGATAGCTTGACCGATTATTCACGACAAACATACCCGACTAGATAGACTCGAATGATTTCAAATTCTCGGCTGTTGGGCGCTTGTGCGCTTTGTGAAACGCGAAACGGGCCTTTCAAGCGCCCATGTTTGATCCTCGAAATGGGGCACCTCGTTGGTTGGTTCCGCCACTCTGGCCTCCACGGAGACCAATAACACATCGTACAGTGCCGACACCTCTCCTAACTTGCACCAATCTATTTTCTCTATAAAGGATGGCTCCGACGTCTCTAACAACCGCCGCACGAGCAGGAGACGGACCGGGCCCCTTTCCCAGCAATCTAGAGAGCGCGCTGCACTTATTAGAAAGCTTGGTGCATGTATCGACTGCCGAAGGCGGAGAGTCGATTGTCTACACCACAGGAGGGGGTGTCAAGGAATTTTGAGAGCTGGTATTGGCTTTGGGAACGTTTTAGAAGGACACACGAGACGAAAATATTTGCTTCGAATGTGATGTGTCGTGTCGTGCCGTGTTTGTATATCACCCGACGTAACGAATAGACTCGTTTTCTAGCAACGTATCACAATGTCTAATGGAAAAAGATAATAAAAACAAGTCGTTGCTTTTTTTCTTTTTGGGTTGATATACGAAGATGTATGTGTTGTGTAAATATTGTAGTATTGATGCCTGTTGTTCATAGCTACCAGGCAGCTTCACCATTGGCACAATTTTATGGCGTTGTCACTTTGCGATGCCAATACACTGATGAGTTTCGACTAGGTACAGGTTAGGAAGAGCAGTATGACACTAGCCATGCATCGCGTCTTTCACCAAGGCAATTACTATGTCGTCTCGTATGTTATCTCTATATAATTCCTCTAATATTGGATTCATATAGGGTAACATGTAAGAACCTACCATGGACTCTAGATAGCGTACTAACTAGTATGATACTTTATATCCGTTGCTGATCCGAAGGGCCAAGATCAACTCAATCGGGATTAAACATCAAGAGCGGGCGCATTATCAACTTAGCTTAGGCACTCAACCAACCGCTCAAAGTTAGAAATATTAAACACGTTAAGTCGATCGTCCCTAAGATCGACGAATCCACCAGGTCGCTGTCCCGGCGACGGCATTGACAATCACATTCAGCTAGATCTGTGAAACAGCTGGGTAACAAACCCGAGACCGAGATGCAGGGTAAAGGAGAGGCCATGCAAGAATGATTTGTTTGCTGGAGCTGCTTGCTTTTTGCGGCGATTGAAGTGGTAAGATATCACGCGTGTTGTTGCATAAGGGAAAGTGAAGGAGGCATGTGGAGAAGAGAGGATCAGATGCCGGGATGGACCCTGAATATCGGGATATCAATGCAAAATCAGAAAGTCTAGAACCCTCTGAGCTTCAGGGTGGGATGGCTAAGGAGATCGATCAGCAAAGCCGACTGTTGAACTCGATGGAGCTATCTTGGATAGACCTTCGTCAAGTTGCTTGATCATATCAGAGTTCGGCTATGGCTGCATCAATTAGAACATCATCAAAGTCAAAACGCTTACAGAACGATGCATGACGAGGCCGTAAAACCTCGTACTACCCAATCGTCCGTGCTAGGATCAGGTCTACCGAGCCACATTCTTTGAAACCCGATAGACGCAGACGTCCAAGCTCAAGCTCGCGGTGTAGCCGGTAACAAGGCTGGACTCTTGATCGATAACTCCACGAGGCAAAGGGAATATACGATCGTGGCCACGTAATCCCACGAGTTTAGCAGAGCCGCAAATGGCTTAAGAGAATGGAGTTTGTCTAGAAACGGGTATAAGGTTGTTCGAGGTGCACTGGAGGAATGAAGTTGAGCGCCACAAGGGGCGGGAGCTCTTGTCCCGCCAGTAAGAATTCTCTTGCTTCTCACTGAATGATCAAAAAAGCCATGCATGGATGGATTGCGTGTCATATCACCCAGCCTCGGAAGTCGGGGTTGATTGACCCAATGATTCCAAGACAAATGCTTCAATGGCTGAGCTCAATGTTTGAGGGAGGGGTGTAGGAAGGCGATGTATGCAGAGTGAACAAGGTACACTATGTATCAAGGAATTGGATTTTTAACAAAAGAGAGGAAGAAAAAGGGCTCATTGAGAGTGGTGATCGGTTCATTGTTAGAGAGGATATGAACAGCCCTGATTGGCCTGAACAAGGCAAGGAAATGCCGGGTCTAGTCCCAAGCTGCTGGGCTTACAAACGTTGGATGTAACCTCAACTTTGGATACCTAGATAAGAATATACATACATTTGCATCTGTAATAATGGAGCAGAGGCTATCAGTCCGTGACACGCCAATGTCCGGTTACGGCCAAGACTGCCAGGAAGAAAAACCCTAGTTCCCGTAAAACGAGCATGCGTATCGAATTGATTGATTTACTAGAACAACTCAACAATTGCCAACGGAGAAAATCAGGTGATAGGAAACTCGCAAGAAAAACTCATCGTTAGTAATATTACGTAGACGAAGACTTGGTCGGGAGATGAAGAAGGGAGCAACCGCCTCTTATTAGTTCAGTTTCAGACATGCAGAAATCGCATGGGGAACCCCCGCCTCAGCCGGCATCAACCCGCTTCCCATCCTTGAAGAGCTTGTTTGATGGAGATGAGAAGGGTTTTTCGGACATTGATTGGATCATAAGTGTCGGAGATGGATCGCCACAGCACGCGCCACATCTGCGACCTGCAAGGGACAAACTCGAAAAAGGGGTGGACGAGATACCTAGGTACGTACCTTTACCATTGCTCGGGTGCTCGGGAAGAAAAGGTGAGATCAGATTAATGCATGGAGACGGATGGTTAGGAATGCGTTTCGTATTTGCTGATCCTGACATACGTATTACTACGTAGTCGAGACAGGCTACAAAGAGAACCGTGCGGGCTCCGGCATAGCATAAAATATTATTTGATATGGATGATCTTGATCTTGCATATGGTGAACTTTAAGCGTGGTATTCCGTCCCGGTAGTCGTAATATATGCATTGTTAGGGTAGCAGCATGACGCTTCATCCGGAACTCAATGGGACGTCTGGGCAATTACCAGCAAATAGTACGGTGTAGGGGTTCTAATTTTCGGCTCTTGGACCCCTCTCCCTCTAGCAAAGGTAGAATACGCATACAGCAAAGGCTCGAACTTGATATTGACCCAGTCCGGGGGGTTCAACCGCGGGACTTGGCTTTTCAAGTCCACGCAAGCAAGCCAAGCCTTGCGAAGCCTTGTCGAGTATGATCACCAGTGGATCGATCATAAAAGATGTGTGGGGATTATTCTGGGAAATGATGAGTGAGGGCTGGATGGCCACCCAGAGGCACCAGCGTTGATCGAGGATCAGTCTAGGCTTGCTGATTACGACAAGGTTCGATGTTAGGGATAAAGTAAATCGTGTCACTGAAGGACCTATGAGGGGGCGTGATGAGGCAAGGGGAGGAGAAGAGCCGGATATGAGATGATGGAGGAATACGAAAAGCAACACCAGCAGTCTGCATCGACGTTATCAAACGCCCAACAACCGAAGAAGCAGCCACAGGTGAGATTAGCTGGTTATCCGGCCTGAGCCATTGATTGTAGTGACCCATCCAACTTTGGTTTGAGCATTGCCAGGGTCTAAATCCTAGGGTCGCGTGTTTGATTAGCTAGGCATTATTTCACTCTTTATTCACGCAAGTTAATACGGCTCACGGCTTTCCTGTGATACATCGCTCTGTGATCGCCTTTGGAAACCACTGTTTCTACCAAGTATCCGGGATGCAATTGGATGAATGATGATGTATTGGTGACCCGGTCGATCAGCGGCAGTGGTTAGGCTGAATGTAGCAATACAGGCCAGGTACCGTCCAACCTTTCATCAGAGGCGTCAATGACGGCGACAGGGTAAGAGAGAGGACCAAGCAAGCCATGGGTTTCATCAATATGAATGGTCAAGAGGCCCGTGCAACATGCCTATCAGCGTCAAAATGCTTCATCTTCTATCGTATTCAGTAATTCTCCTAAAGACTGAGTTATTCAATGAATGGCAGTAGAATAGAATGGCCTTCAATAAGAATCTCGACCGTCAATCAATACCTAAGTGCTATCTCTGGATTTCAATACTCACAACGCGAGAGATATCAAGCCCCCCTTGTGAATGCCTGGAGTTCAAGGCACTTATGCATGATTCGTTCCTGGTGCCTTGCAGCCTCCCGCCACGTTTCTAGCGCCCACCCTCATCGCGCTTGGGGGGTGCTTGGCTTAACTTGACTTGACTAGAGTTGGCTTAGCGTGATGCTGTCCCCGTGTTCCAGGGGTCACTCTAACAACAACAACATCAAGTGCTGCCCAGGGCAGTTGCAGTGCCAGTGCCAGTCTGTGCCAGCCAGCTGACGGTCCTTGGCAGCGCAGCTCCCCAAAACATTGGAAGCCTCATCTCCTCTTAGGGTCTCCCTTTACTTTCCCTCAAAATGCATCTTCTCCGCTTCGCTCGTTTCTGATTCTCTCTCTCCACTCTCCACGCTCACTTTCTGAATAAACTCATTCATTCCCTTTCACTGACAGTCACTCACTATTATTTCTCTCTATTCTGCTAGTACGTGATGAGCCAACGCCCCCCTGGCACGTTCTCCATGCTACACCCCCAGACGCGCTGACATTGGATTTCCCAGGTACTCGATTGCAATTGCAGGCCCGCCAGATCCCCAAAAGCACCCCTGCAAAGCATCCAATCAATACCGCACCATCCAAACAATCGCCCCTGGGCTAACAGTGGCTGGCCGTCTGCGACCCGCCGTGCAGTTCCTTTTTAACGTCGTCGTCCGCTCCGAAGCCATCTCGACCTCTTCCCTCTTCTTCACCCCCCTCTAAGTCTTTCGTCGACCGATTTGGCTGTCCACTCCTTTGTTTGCGTGTCTACGACATTGCAGTCCACTCCTTCTAAATCAAAACTCAAAACGCCCTCCGGTTGAACCGTTGATATAGTCTTCGACTTCCCTCACTCCGATCTTCACCCTCGGTATCGCAAAGCAGATCAAGTCGTCGCTCCTTCGGCTCATCCTTCTCTGTCACTCCTTCATCGTTGAACTTCTGTCGTTGTTCAACCACACCCAAACTCTTCGAGACTCCTAGACGGATTCTCAACTTCAGCAGTGCTGTAAACCGCTCTCAGACTGGTTCTGAATCACATCCCATAACGCACCGTTCAGACTCTTAAAGGTAAGCCTGAATCACTATTGTCTGAACCCTGCATTTGTGTTCCTGCATACATGATCTGCTTTGCCCTCTTTGTTTCGGCTTCTTTCTCCACCCATGTCAATCTTGAGGGAGCATTATCGATATTATCCCTTTCGTCAACACCATCTCAGCGATGCCCTCGACACAGTATCGCCGAAAACACATGGTCTTACCCATGTCACCAATATCGACATCGGCAACAAAGCTCTTTCCCCTCCCCAAAGGGCAATTTATGAACACCAGGGCGTTGATGCCACTTCATTTCCAACCCCGAATATGTCTCAACACCAAATGTCTTAAACGTTCTCGTCCACACATTCCCCACAAGAAACACCATTCCATCTTTCCTATCAGCTAGCCTCATCGTTTTCGTCAAACACACGGAAGCAGCTATTGTCAAGCGGCACTGGTCTGACATTTGCTCAACCGAAAACAGCCACACCTAATATCTCAAGCTTATATAACTGACTCTTCCCAGTCCACCTCGTTCTCGCCTCGTGCCTCTTCACCGATCACCATGAAGGCGTCTATGTTCCTCCTCGGCGCTAGCGCCATCCTGGCTTCGGCCAGCCCTATCCGAGCTGTTCTCGACAAGAGAGCCCTCGAGACCGAGTGGGTCTACGAGGTTGTTACTGTTACCGTCATCGCTGGTGAGCAAGAGGCGAAGAAGGTTGAGCCTACTGGAGCTGTTTTCCTCGAGGAGCCCGAGAAGCCTGCACCTAAGCCTACCAAGGAGGCCGCTAAGCCCAAGCCCGTCTACGAGCGACCTGCTCCTAAGCCCTCGACCACCAAGGAGGCCCCTAAGCCTACCGCTGTTGAACCCAAGCCTGAGCCTGTCTACGAGGCCCCCAAGCCTGTCGTTGAGAAGCCCAAGCCCGAGCCTAAGCCCGAGCCTGAGCCCGTCGTCGAGAAGCCCGCTCCCAAGCCTGAGCCCAAGCCTGAACCTAAGCCCGAGCCCGAGCCTAAGCCCGTTAGCGCCGGCGATGCTCTTGATCTTTCTCTCGACGCTGCCTACGACACCGTCATGCTCGCCTACCACAACATTCATCGTGCCAACCACTCTGCCCCTGCCCTTGAGTGGGATGACACCCTTGCTGGCTACGCCGAGAACACTGCCAACGGATGTGTTTTCGAGCACGACATGTAAGTTGATATATAATGCTCATCAAGACTCGATAACTGACCCACTCGATAGGGAACAAGGTAACGGTGGCTATGGTCAGAACCTCGCTTCATGGGGTGCTACCAGTGACATTGATGATCTGAAGAACAAGGCTGCAGCCGGTGGTATCACCAACCAGTGGTACAACAGCGAGATGGCCAACTGGGCTTTCTACGGCCAGGAGAACCCCCCTGCCGACATGGACATCCTTCTCTACGGCCACTTCACCCAGGTCGTCTGGAAGGACTCCACCAAGGTTGGTTGCGCCACTGTCAAGTGCCCTGCTGGAAGCGTCCTCAGCTTCCCTGCTTGGTACACCGTCTGCAACTATAACCCCCAGGGTAAGCATCTCTTGGTTCCTTGACTTGACAACGTATGGCTAACTGTGAATGTCTAGGTAACTTTGGTGGCAAGTACGCCGAGAACGTTCTCAAGCCCGATGGCGCTAAGCGCGTTACTGTTTAAAAGGCCACGCATGCCTTTTGATGAGCGGACAAGGCACGTTTCTACACCTATGGTTATGAAAAGTACTCGTATCTAGTGAGGTGGTAGAAGACGTAGCCGGACAACCACGTCTACAGCAACTGTTTCCTTTTTCTCTTCATTTCGATTCTCAATGTACGTTACGCAACATCGTACTTTACGATCTTCTTTGCTCAACATGGGCCTCTTGGTCAACTTTCTTCTTCTCATGGTCTTGACTTTACATGCCTGGCGTCTATGAAATATGACTACTTTACGGATAGGAATGGCGCGCAAAGGGAAGGAGGGGTAACGAAAAGTGCCTGTGCTGGCTTCTCTTACCATGACGCACTGCACGCATCTTCTTTTCATTGCCTGGCCTGGAATCGATCGTTGTACGACTCCGAGTCATGGCCGGTTTGGGGTTTTACGAAGGGTGTTTGATTGTTGATTGCTTCTGCAAAAGGGTAGCACGTCGATAGACAAGAATGGCACAGTGATTTCGCCAAATGCATTTTCCGTTGATTAAAGTATGTGATGATGCATGCAATAAGTTCGATTTTGACTGTCCGAGCCCGAACTACAAGTTCCTAGACGCCTTGTCACATGAGTACATCGAATAGTCCTCAACTATTTCCTTTGATGACATGTTTCTTTCTTCCGCCTGTCTGACACATCTTTTTCAGCATATCAGGTACTACTGCAGCCACTCATAAATGTGATATATCTCTAGCTGCTCCTCACACGTCGGGTTCACCACCAATCACCTTTTATGTTTCTACTCTCGCCTATGCCCCTTCAAGAGATTGCAACACAGATTTTCTCACGGATACTGCAGAACCAAGACACAATAGGCGACATTTTTGCAGGATGGAGTGAGAGATGAGTTATCCAACTTTACCACGACCTTGGTATCCTTGATGTGTATGATGTGATGACTGCAAAGACAGCTATAGACCACAACGGAATTACTCAACACTCGTGATATATCAGGGGGCTATTTATCACATCAGATATTACTTTAACGCCACCTGGGCAGTTAATGTGGTGATTCATGGCTTCTGTTCCGGGAATTGCAGCTGGGCTTACACCATATCGCCTGATAGGCTAAACCGTGACGCCCATGTATATGCTAACGGTATTTCAGGGATCATATTGTAGGTAGGAAGCCGTTGAAGCGGCTTATTCAATACCATATCGAGCACGGATTACTGCAGGTGACGTCAACTTCAAGCAGCTTTGCGGAGGAAGATGCAATATCGAGCTTCCTGGTTGGGTTGGATTGGCGGTAACCAACATATTGAGAGGGGTCATGTTATATGATACCAAACCGTTTACTCACCAGATTCCGTTTCTCTCCGAGTTGCTCATATAATCAATCTCTTTTCCTGCTCATTTATTACTCGGCTTACATCTCGATTTTGTCCTATATGTATGAGCCATGGCGTCCCTTCCGCCTCATCCTCTGGCGCAGCTCTCCCGAGACGAGTTTATCACAGCTCGGAACTCTGTACTCAACCATCACGGCCCACGAACCTCACTGTTCTTCCGGTCTATCTCCCTCCAAGAGCCCTCCAAAAATGACCTAGTCCCTTTCTTGATTGCTGAGCACGATGGCAGTCTCTCCGAGACAACGCTTCGTCCTGCGCGCTGCGCTCAGGTTGAATACGACATAATCGGTGAGAATCGCGAGTACACACGAGCTATTGTTGACATCAACGCAAAGTCCGTTGTATCTAAAGCTGTGCTTGAGCAAAATGCGCACCCGTACTTTGCCCCGTAAGTGTTCTTCCTGCAAACGTGAGCTAGAAGCTGACCGGGATTTTAGCGTCGAGGTAGAAACCTTCCAAGATGCTTGTGTAGAGTCAGAGATGTTCAAGGATGCCATGTCAAAGTTTGTGCTGCCAGAAGGCTTCGCCGTATGTATCGATCCGTGGCCGTATGGCGGAACTTATGACGATAATTACCCATCCCGATATATGCAGGGCTTGGTCTTTGCGAGAGACGTATCCAAGAATAATCCTGACTCAAATCACTATGCTTATCCGATTCCCATCATCCCGGTCATGGACTTGGAGACGAGAAACATTATTCGTATTGATCGACTTGCTACCGGTGGTTCGGACGATGGTCTTGAGCCCAAGGAACAAAGCGAAACGTCAAAGAAGCTCTTTCAGCAGAGCCACGCAGCGGAGTATGCCCCTGAGCTACTGGACAGACCGCTTCGAGAGGGGTTGAAACCTCTCAATGTAACGCAGCCTGAGGGTGCTTCGTTCATTGTCTCTTCAGACGGTCTGATTGAATGGCAGAAATGGCGCTTCCGTCTCAGCTTCACACCGAGAGAGGGTGCTGTCCTACAAGATGTCTGCTATGAGAACCGATCTATTCTCTACCGCCTCAGCTACAGCGAGCTAACAGTTCCGTATGGCGATCCTCGCCCACCTTTCCATCGGAAACATGCCTTTGACCTAGGTGACGGAGGCGTTGGGCGAGCCGCTAACAACCTACAGCTTGGATGCGACTGTCTTGGTGCAATTCACTATGTTGGTTCGTACCTCGCCGGTCCAGATGGCATGCCAACGCCAGCAAAGTCGGTGATTTGTCTACATGAGCAAGACAATGGTATCTTGTGGAAGCATACCAACTTCCGCACCAGCCGGGCTGTGGTGACGCGCATGAGAGAACTCGTTGTGCAGTTCATAGTCACACTAGCAAACTATGAGTACATCTTTGCATTTAAGCTTGACCTTGCGGGGAACATCACCATTGAGACCCGCGCCACAGGCATTGTCAGCGTTGTTGGGATTGATGAATGCAAGACGAGTAAATACGGTAATGTGGTTGCGCCAGGTGTTCTCGCTCAGAACCATCAGCATATTTTCTCAGTGCGAATCGATCCGGCTGTGGACTCGTACGGCGCACAGGATACGCGGGTTGTCATAGAGGAGAGTGTTGGAAGACCCATTGACCCAAAGACAAACCCCATGGGGAACTTGTACGAAGTTGAACGCAAGCCAGTGAGCAAGGCATCGTGGACTGATGCTGAGCCACGCTTGAACCGGCTCATCAAGCTGGAGCATGCCACAAAGCGCAATGCCATATCCGGGAGACCAGTGGGCTACAAGCTCATACCACCGGCGACTCAGATGCTCCTCGCAGATGAGAAGAGCGTGGCAACTGCGAGAGCTCCGTTTGCGAAGCATCACGTTTGGATTACGGGATACCGCGATGGAGAGCTATGGGCGGCGGGCGAGTTTACGAATCAGAGCAAGGCAGAGGTTGGGGGTGTGGCTGATATGGTGAAGAGGGGAGATTGGTTCACGGATGAGGAAACGACGAGTGATCAGGCTGAAGACCCGAAAAGAGGGAGGAGAAGCAGTCCCGTCATATGGATGTCGTTTGGTCTGACGCATAACCCGCGGGTTGAGGACTGGCCTGTCATGTTTGTGCCAATACCTCTGAGGTCTATGGATGAGTTTGCTAACGAAATGGCAGGCCGGTCGAGACGCAGCAGATTCATCTTCGTCCTGCTGACTTCTTCACATCTAATCCTGCTCTGGATGTTCCATCGACGAAGAACAAGAGCAGTGTGCTGCTGTCATGCTGTGGTAATGTCAAGGCTGCTGGACAGGAGAAGGAACCCCTTGTACAGGAGAATCCGTTGAGTCATTTGCAGGGCCAGGGGCTTGGTATTGAGGCGCAGATGACAGGTGCACGTATCGATGATGGAGGTGATGATTGACGCAGAGAGATAATGCCTATGGTAAGCTCAGAAAACAATAGGCTCCAGTCATGTGAGTCAACAGTGACAATAGAACAATATCTTTTCTTAACCAAATTTGTGATATTGGGTATTTTTATTATTTTGACTTAATGCTCGATCTTGAGTGAAAAGTCTATATGCGGCACACCCTGGTGAATTGAACTCGTCGAGAGAATATCCACATCTGAGAGCTGTCAGTACCAAATATGATCTAGGAGATAAACAAGACTTACCATTGCATAGATACCCCTCAAAGTTATCTTCCTGCAGCCCTCCAGACACCTCTAGCAAAAAGTGTCTCTTGCCCTGCCATCGCTCCTTGAGACTGCGCGAAGCCACCTTGACACCATCGCCAGTAAAGTTATCCAGCATGACAACATCCGCGCCAGCTTCAATAGCCTCGTCTGCCTCTGCCTCGCTCTGTACCTCGACCTCGACCTTCATGCTGAAGCCGCCGACCGACTTGGCAGCCTTGACAGCGTCGGTAATGCTGCCCCGGCTCCATACGTGGTTGTCCTTGAGCATGATCATGGCGCTCAGATCCATCCTGTGAGCGTCCGCGCCGCCGACCAACATGCCGTATTTTTCAACGAGTCGATATCCTGGCGTTGTCTTTCGTGTGCCTGCAATCACACCCGTATATCCTGCGTCGCGCGCAATCGTCACAAGTCGACGGCTCTTTGTAGCGATTCCGGAGCAACGCGCAAGAGTGTTCAATGCAACGCGCTCTCCAAGAAGAATACCGCGCACAGGGCCCTTTACGGTCGCAACGCGATGCTTGCCGCTGCTCAGATCGACAGCGGTCCCCTCGTCGGCGTGCCACTCAACGGTACAACCGCACTGCGCAAAGACCTCGTCAAAGAAAGGTCGGCCGGCGATGACGCCGCTAGACTTGCCCCAGAGGGTGGCGACACGGGGACCATCGCCGACGACGAAGCCCGCATAGTCAAACGAGGGTGTGTCCTCAGCAAGCCAGGCGGTTACCGAGGTCTTCCACGAGGGAGGGAGGAGGTTTGCGAGGTTGCCTTGTGGTTGAGCCATTTTAGAGGGTGCGATTGAGGTCGGAGGGAAAGGATGAGATGTTAGAAAGAGTGGCCAGGTGGTGGTGAAGGAAGTGGTTTATGATCCGAAGGTTCGGGTAGGGGCTGCGGATGCCGATGCGGATACCCCCCGCATCCGAACGGAACAAGTGGGGGCGGGGTTCTCGGATGGGGCCGGCTTAGCTTCCATGTGAATACAATTGCAATGCGTGTAAGTCAACCTTGAGCTCTTTATCAACATCTTGATGCGATATTCTCTATTAACTATACACAAGTTTGGGTGTTATTGGTCAATTGTTCCACAAAGTCAACTGATTATAGACAAGCCTTTATGGCCAATGTGTAATCTATGACTTTAAACAATATATCCCATTTTCTTCTTCATTTTGGACAAGCTGGTGGTATGGTTCTCAAGTTACGTTCTCCTACAACCGTGACCTTAGCTCCATAATGGTATCCAGCTGTTCCATGAAAGGATTCAGGTACCGTATTTAGTGCTGACGTGATACATGGGCTCAATCTCTTCCTAGACGAGCATAGAATTGAACTGCCGAAGTCAATGACGCCTACATTTACTATAGAGATTTACGTGTTTGTTTACATTCCAAGTTATCCAAGAATTAGACCAGGACCCTAACTAGTCTTCCAAACCACGTTAACATGTTTGCTATAGATTTAAGGGTCTTTTTATAACCACACTTCTTTACTCATGACACAACAGCAACCACTCATGAGCGTTGTCCCTAAAAGGATACCTAATTTGACTTTCTCAACATCTTAATTTTACAATGTCCCAACTTCGAGTCCTCATCTCTGGCGGTGGAATTGCTGGCCCTGCCGCCGCCTTCTGGCTCTCTCGCCTAGGACATTCTTGCACTATACTCGAGCGTTTTCCCACATTGCGCACTGGAGGCCAACAGATCGACATTCGCGGACAAGGCATTGAGGCTGCAAAACGCATGGGAATACTAGACGAGATTCGTAAAAAGGCTGTCGACGAGCATGGACTGCAATGGGTCGATTCGGAAGGGAAGCAGAAAGCTCTGCTTGAACGCAATGATTCTGGGAAAGGCAGACAGTCGTTTACGAGTGAATTCGAAGTCATGAGAGGCGACTTGTGCAGAATCATCTACAACGCAACAAAAGACAAAGCACAGTATCGGTTCGGGACATCGATCGAGAGTTTTGAGAATGTGGGCGACAAGGTTAACGTCAAGTTCTCACAAGGTGCTGACGAGAGCTACGACCTTCTTGTTGTAGCTGATGGTCAGGGCTCAAGAGTGCGCAGGAAACTGTTCGCAGATGAGCCTGAGTCAACCCATGTACGCGAGTTTGGCTTACACGGGTGCTACTATAACCTCGCACGACAACCCGGCGACAAGAACCTCGCAACCGTCTACAGCGCCCCAGGACGTCGCGTCATCTCAACCCGCTGGCATTCAAAAGACCGAGGCCAGGCGTATCTTTTGACCATGTCTCACCCGGAAGAGCTAAAAGAGGTGATGCGTCAGGATGTCGCTGCCCAGAAAAAGTTGTTTACCGAAATATTCAAGGATGCTGGCTGGCAGGCGCAGCGACTTCTTAAAGCGATGAATGAGACCGAAGACTTTTATGCGCAGTCTGTTGTACAGATCAAGACGAAAACGTGGTCCAAGGGACGGGTTGTTTTGCTTGGGGATGCTGGCTATGCGCCGTCACCGTTGACAGGTGTGGGCACTACACTCGCGCTCATCGGAGCTTGCGTACTTGGCGGAGAGATTGCGAGACACCCTCAAGATATTTCCAAGGCATTGAAGGCGTATGAAGCTACTCTGAGGCCATATGTCGAGAAGTCTCAAAAACTACCGCCGTTTGTTCCCGGCATCGCATATCCCGAGACGAATTTTGGAATCAAGCTACAGTACTCGATCGTTGGCTTGATAACTAAGCTCAATATTGATAAGGCGTTACTTGCTATCTTGCCAGAGAATAGAGGGTCATGGAGAATCCCCCAATATGAGGAACTCAAGACTCTAGAGGGTTGAGGTTGTTACCAAGCAGTGACGATGGTACTGGCAGTCGTTCGCTTCTTCCACGCCAAACTCTGTTAATTCAATGAAAAGACACGATATCATGAAGCATTACTTTTTACACTTGCAAAATTAGAAGAATAGAAGAGTGTTTGATAGCAATTGGATACCAGTTGTGAGCCATGGTAGGGTCGACTAGAACAAGCTTTATGACATAACTAAAAATTATTCTAAGGGTTATCTAATATTTTACTACTTGTCTTATGCTTTACGGGCAACAAGAGATATAGATGCCCGACCCAACAATTCGTCTCTGAAGTTGCCTGCCTTATACGACCGACCCAAGCGGTACTATTTACTGACATCAGCGTGATAATTGCGATGCGTTTGCGTAGATAGCATGGAAGTCCGACAGAAAATTCACTTACTTGTGTCCGCATATGAAGCACATTCCCTCGTTGTGCTCCTCCACACTCACTTTCCCCCCGTTTTTCTGTCATCTCACATCTGCAATGCAGCATCCTGATTCGGACCGCCTTCAAAGATCCTAGCCCTTACTTGACTTCCCTTTTCGATGAGGCATCCAAACCACTGATGGACGCACCTGGCAGGAAGTATTTTCAGACCACCACTCCCTTTCGAGTTGAGGGATTTTGGACCCTTTCCGCCTGAACTAGAGATGCAACCCGGCTGTTGAGATGTCGTCGACAGACAAGAGACGAGTTCTCCCCTTGCTGCCAACTTCCGAAAACGTCCATCATTGCCCAATGATGTCTTCGTAAAAATGTTGCAGTCCATGTTAACCATATGGCGTTTTAACATATGGCGTTGCAAAGAATCACCATAAAGAACAGATGTTGATGGATTAAGGTTGACTCGTATTTCGATCTGAAGGTTATGCGGCGTTTAGTAATTACGCTTGACTCTTAGCTAAACCTTATCTCTTTGACCGGCATAAGACTGCCACAGGTCACTTACCCCGCTTTTTTGCAGGTACCTGCAGGGTACGTAAAGTTCCCGTCAGACAGCTTCTTCTTTCAACACCACCAAAATCATCAAAATCCTCATATAAATTAACCCTGACGAGTCTTAATTGAAACAATAAGCTCCTAAGAGATATATATACTAGATGATTATAGCTTTGATAGCCTGCCTTTTACGGCAGCTGCTAATAACCCTACCGGCGCACCTAATATTCCGCCTGAAGAGGGCTATAGTAATAATTTTCAACCTTTTAACCTAGAATATTATGATTTTCAGATCAACCTTCTGCCCCAGTAACCACTTAAATTATTCCAGCTTTTCATACCTATTTCCCTTATACAGTTATAGGTCAGATATACTAAAGACTAGGCTTTTTTTTACGCTAATAATAGCGTTAAAGATAGCTAGAATACCCCCCTTTCTGACCACTTGCGGTTATATACTTAGGAAGGCATCTTTACCGCAATAGCTTACATATAGCTTAGTATCCTTATTTACCTAGGAATTTATAGGGAAATATCCCTTAAGGACTATTAAAAGGCCCCTAGCCTAGGAGATTAGCGCCCCCTTCATTTATTTATAAAGTTTATGCCGTTACGGAAGTTCAAGCTAATTATATGGTATTTCTGCACTTTTAATCACACTAAACTCGATATAAGCGATAAGAGGGATCTTCTAAAAACCTTCTAAGTAGCTAAAGAGTGGTTTAAATATATATAAAGGGTATCTATTAAGCTCTATCTTCTAAGGACTAATCTAACTATAGATAAGTATATAGTCCCTTTTATAGGCAGATTAAAAGAGATAACCCTCATTAAGGGAAAGCCTACGCTAAAGGGCTTTAAAGTCTGGGTTATTACGTAATAGGGCTACTTTCTGCAGTAGCTTTAGCATATAAAGGTATCACTAGTTATAGCTATAACGGTTAAGCAAGAGGTACTAATGCCATACGGCAAGAAGGGGAAGCTGTAGACTAAAGTCCCTCTTAGTAATATATAGAGCGTCATTATTTACCTATTAAAAAGGCTAATAATAGCGATATATTACGTCTTTATAGATAACCTCTTCTTATTACCGCAGCTTTTCCGCCTCCTTTGGCAGCTTGGATATAGGGCCATAGGCACAGTACGCCCTAATTGCGGCATTATCACTATAATAAAGTAGATAAAAGAGACCGGGAAGCTTCCTAACGGTAAGCCTTTACTATATAATAAGGTATATTTAATCCCGATAAAGGATAAGTAGGTATAAATAACTTTACTTATATTTTCCTTACTAATTTATCTCTTTTCTTTCCCTTTAAGTCCTTTAAATCGCTTAGAAGGATAGTTCTATAATACTCTTCCTTTTAACTATATATAATATAACCCCTCTTAGCCGTATACTAAAAAAGAGGAAGTTACCCGCTAAAAGAGGCATAAAGGCAGAGGCATAACGCCTAAAGGAGGTCTTTAACGGAAATCAGGCTAGGATAATCCTTATTCCTTCTGTTACCGCTTAATATAACGATAAAATAAACCACATAGATTGCGGCAATTAGATAAGATCCTATACCTTATATTAGTATTATTTCCGGCGTAGTCCTTAGTAGGTATTGCTTTAGTCTTTCCTCCTTGACGTTATACTTGCGAATAGCTTTATTTTATAGAAGAAAACCCGGCAGCCTTATTAGAAGCCCTATAGTACGCTTCGAGACTGGAAAGAGGCTATCTATAACGCCATTTTCAATAAATACGGCACTAATAGCGGCATAAGGAAGAGATACCATATAGGGAAGGAAAAAGATAACGAGGATCTTAAAGTATAGTAAATTCACCTATAAAGAGATATTAACTATATTTATAGAGGCAGAAATAAGTCCTCTTATTGCCTTGCTTATAAAGGTCTCCGGCAAGGGCAACCTTAACCTATTAAAAGGAGGAAAAAAGGAGGTTATCTTAAGGCTATATCAGGAAATGCGTAAGGTCGGCAGACTAGGTATGGCTATAAAGTGTATAATATAGCGATTTGTAATAATACTGACTGTTAGTACTTCTATTATACGCCAAATTAGGTATATGTGGAGGTACCGGCCGTCATAGTCATTTTGATTGGCTCCCCGCCTCTGTCGTGACCTCGTGGACGGCTTACGCCGGTCAAAGAGATAATTATTAGATCCCAATAAATCCCAGGTAATTTCCGGGGAGTTTCAGACCTTGACCCCTTGTTGCATCATCTGGCTCTCTGCTCATGATGCAAAAGCGGAGGCCCTCAATATTAACGTGTAAGCGTCCGTCTCTTCAACCTGTTTACGTTACGCTCGACATCTTTCAGTCGCCGACATGGTG
Organism: Fusarium buharicum; assembly: GCA_014822075.1. Lineage (NCBI taxonomy): Eukaryota > Fungi > Ascomycota > Sordariomycetes > Hypocreales > Nectriaceae > Fusarium > Fusarium buharicum. The sequence goes on along the minus strand of JAATHB010000448.1, from coordinate 16,375 downwards.
CCACCGGAGCCAAGTGCTACCACAGTTATTGTGAGCTATCGCTTCCCCGCTTCGCGTGATCTTTGTGCTGACATCCCCCGTCTAACATCAGGCTACCGAGTGGTCTCTACTCTCCGTTGCCACGGGAGTCATCCTAGCCCGCTTATACCTACGTCTAATAATACAAAGAAGGGAATTGTTGGCAAGCGATGTATTCATGTGCGCAGCATGGGTCTCAGCTGTGACCGTCGCATGTCTCGACATCGTGTCGGCGCACATGGGCGCTCTTCAACGCGGAGTGACGTTCGATCTTAGGGGGTTCAAAGGGACGATACAAGAAGCCCAAGATTTCTACAAGGTAGACCTATACAACGTCAATGGTAACATAATGCGCCTACTAACACAATGTTTAAACAGTTATACTACTTTATCAACTTTCCCTTCCATACGACATTATACCTTTCCAAAGCAGCACTTCTGGCCGTTTATCTACAAATATTTCCCGACTTTATGGTCAAGCGTAGAAGGTTTCTATGGGCTACAATTGTCTACACCTTTCTGGCCTATATCACTACAATACTGTTATTATTCTTAATGTGTCTCCCTGTGTCTAGGAACTGGTTGGTGAAGCCCTATCCAAGAGACATTTTCTAGCACAACTGACGTCGCTCTTCTCAGGTCCCTTCCTCCCAAAGCATGTCCAGTGTCCGGTATTAAAACAGTCTTCGAAATTGCATGGTCTATGAATGTCCTTGCCGACATTTTGAGTATGTTGCCTAAACTTCTCTGCGCAGATGGAAAGTGGCTGATTAGAAGTAATAGTCTTTGTTCTACCATGGCTTGTCGTTTTTGAACTCACATTGAGAAGAGGACTACGATACAGTCTATACTTTACGTTTCTCCTCGGTCTCGTAAATATTGCATTTACAGTGGTTCGCTTCGTAGAAATTGAGTTGTGGGGAGAGGACTTGGTCATATCGATTGCCTTGATAGGTAAGATCATCTGCCTGTGTGGTCTTTACATGACATGGCGTGCCTCATTACTGATACTCTATGTAGCAATTTGGAGTTTCATCGATCTCAGCATCGGACTAATAATAGCCTGCTTGCCATCATTGCGACCATACTTCAATCGGAACAAGAAATTTCAGTCCGATGCATACGAGAGCGATCCTGCGAATAGGACAGCGTCAAGCCATAATTCTCGGCGACCCATGGTTTCTTCAGACCAGGACATGGTAAGCCAGCCATCCAATGTACACTTGAGCGTCGAGATGCAGCGTCGCTTTTCGGTGGTTTAAGCATCATCTACGGTTCCACTAGAGTTTTCACCAATCAATTGTGTTTCACAAGGTGTTAAAGGGCTGCATGGTGTTATTGATTCTGGGAAGGAGTTTGGGTACAGAGAAGCAATGGGATTGGCACAGGAAGATACCCTAGGTTTATTTGAGTATACCATATCGCTTCTAGCTCCGCAGGTTGAGGCCAGGAGAGGCCGTTTTCTAAACATACACCATCATCTTACTTCTCGGTTAAATATAGAACACAAGAAAGAGGAAAGTGTTTTTATACTTGGAACTGGGGCTATAGATACAGGTGATTCAATTTCTTTTCCACCTTGGAACCCCCTTAAAGAACAGGAACGCAGACAACTAAGAGAATGAAGATGAGCTAAGGCAATAAGCCCAGGTCGGTAACAGTGATACCCTCAAGACAATCTGAAAGAAAAAGAAAATACATATTTCGAAAGAAAGATTCAATCCACACTAAATCCCTTCCAGCCAACCACCATGGAGATTTAATCAAGACCCTACCACACGGTCATAGTAGCAGAACCCGCGCTGTAGTATCCCTCGACAGCAAGGATCTGATAGTCAAAGCTTCCAAGGTTCAGACCGACGTTCCTCCAAGCATTGAAATGGGTTCCAACGTTGACAGAGCCGCTAGAGCGCTTGTTGCGACGAACAGACCAGTATTGCTGGAAGGTCTTGGTGCCCTCAATGGAAGGGGCGTTGTAACGAGTGCTGACGTAGATATCGTAGATGGAGCCGTCAACATTGACTTCACCCCTCTTGGTGGCCCCAGTTGAAGGGTTGTAGGTCCCAAAGTTCTCCACGATGTAGTACTCAATCAGCGGGTTACGGGTCCAGCCGTAGACAGCAAGATAGCTGTTGCCGTTGGGATTGTAAGATCCAGAGTAGTTGATAGTCCTTGAAGAACCATGTTAGTTCCAGAGCAAGGATATAGATATCAGACTCTTCATACCGGGCAGCACCAGGGTTCCATCCCTTGCCTCCAACAAAGTTACCATTGCCGTTCCAGCTGACACTGAACTGGCCGTTGTTCTGGTTTGTGTAGGTTACGCTGTTAGGGTTGTCGGTCCAGAACGAGTAATAGTAGCCGCCATGTCTACCAGTGGAGCTGGGAGTGCGCTTTGAGAGTTCAGCACTCTCTGGCGCATTACCCATTGGGGTAGCGAGGACACTCGTGAAGGCCGAGAAAGCCGCGAGCAACGAGGTGAATGAAACCATTGTGATCGTGTTGGACTGGAAATTTGTATGAAGCGAATCTGTTGTCTGTTTGATGTGAGAAGCTGCTGGCTAGAAGTTGTGAGTATAACGGTTCTCTTTGGACTATTTATGCCTTTCTCAGCCCGTGAGGTATCACTATATCACATCAAAATTTCAAATCTCGGTCACGCTTGAAGCTGTCGTGGGTAAAAGGAATTTCCTGATAGAGAATCGACGTCCCAGGATAGTATGAAGACTGTGTGGTGAATTTAACCGGAGAGATATCCAGAAGAAATGACAGGATCGTCGAAATGTTTGGAGGTGACACTACACAGACATCACTTTTCTGGGGTAACCTCGAATTGTTTAGTCACTGGATACTACCCCGGACTTGTACGAGCAGGGTGCTCATCTCCGAATCACAGCTATGCCACTCTATCGAGAGCGGCTCGATTTAACCGGACTAGTTGCAGTACCGGAGGAGCAAGGCCCGGATCGTCTGAAAGTTCTCAAAGAGGCAAGACAGGTGCCGGTCTCCGCATCATCGAACCACCTGGCATGGACGCAGAAGTTCAGCTCAAGGTCATCACGCCCTAGTCAGGGTAGCATTGATTGCCGACGATATAGCCGGAAAATTGAAAGGGTGTTGAAACGACTATTCAGTTAGTGGCTAAGTTGGACATCGAGGCTAGAGTCGGCAGTTCGAATTTAGCCTGAATTAGAGCGTGGTGTTTCAGGAAACCTCTTAAGAGGGTGCATAACATATTTACATGGGTATCAGGAAATTTTCAAGGTTACCATAAACAAAAATCTCTAGTTATGAATAACTTCTACAAAGAAAGAGTTTGACTTCAATTGCTTGCCTTCAGTCTATTTCCATCCTATCGCCTAGCATTATCTGACGACCACATCTAGAACCAGAATCAGGATATTAAGACCACACAAAATATCCGCACGTCCGGTTCAGTAGATGAAGAGGACATTAAAGGAGCATGATAGAATCAAGAGGCGTCTTTTAGGCTAAAGATTGCATGAAATACCCATATTATCTGTCACTTTACATCTGTTGTATATGCCCTTCTTTGTTTGCTGAATTAACTGTAATTGATCCTCCTCTGGTCAAGATCCTACTACCCAGGCCGAAACAAGTTACTCATTTCCAATCATATCGGTCTGGTTAAATTTGCAGGACAAATGGCAACATAGACTAACTGAAACTTCCGCTGAGCCGGTCCTAGTAGTGGTATCTTCGACAAACCGTCAACCACTGGTTGAAGCTATGGAAACGGGAACACCTCGAATTGTGGAATGGTCAAGCTCATTCTTTTCTTGATTGAATGTGTCATAGTTTTTCTTACGCTGTTAAGCTTGGGTTTCTAAAGTCCACCCCAGAGGCCGAGATTCTCAATTCTACGTACCGAAAGCTCGTGCTCATAGTTAAACGTATTTGTCTTATATACCTTCAAAGCTTCTTCTTCAACCACATACGACCATAGCTCGTAGAAAATACGGGATCCCGTCCGCTCTCCCATAGTCAAGCTGCGAAGCGCTGGATTAGTAGTTGGGTCGGTGACGACCAGCGAATCCCCGGTGTTGTATGTTCTTTTTGCCATTTTACATGATGTGGTTCTACGTATAAGTCATTAAATAACTCCTAAATGCTGTTTCCTGAGCTGTTGATGCAGCTGTTTCATGTGGTGTTTATAAATCCGAACCATCTCTTCTTTGTCCATGCGTTGACCCTAGGCCTGATCCAAAGACTGCGACAAACACATAGCGTAATACCTTCCCCGTAGCCTCTGTAACTCCTCGTGCGTACCCATTTCCGCTATTTGCCCGTTGTCTATGACAAAGATGACATCGGCATGTCGAATTGTGCTGAGTCGATGAGCCACGGCAATTGTTGTCCTGTTTGATGCCGCTTCATCAAGAGCCTGTTGCACCACCTGTTCGCTTTGAGTATCTAGTGCAGATGTAGCCTCATCGAGCAAAAGTAGTCGTGGCCTTCGGATCAATGCCCTAGCTACCGCAATCCTTTGTCTCTGCCCACCGGAAAACTGAAGACCTCTGGATCCGCAAGGTGTCGTGAGACCTTCGGGCAATGAGAGAACGAAACCGAGGGCATTCGCTTGACGACATGCCTCGTGTACATCTTTCTCAGAAGGTTCGTATTCAAGACCAATACAGATGTTATCACGCACCGAGCCTGGGTAGAGTGGCGGCTCTTGTTGCACCAAAGACATGTGTTGACGGTACAAGACTGGTGACATAGCAGACACATCTTCGCCGTTGAGTGTGATCCGGCCGGACGAGGGATCGTAGAAGCGTTCTATGAGCGATATGATCGTGCTTTTGCCACAGCCAGAGGGACCAACAAATGCAGCATATGATCCAGGCTCTACCTTCATCGAGATGCCGCGCAATACTTTTGTCGAGTCTCGTTGAGGGTAGCGAAACTCAATATTCTCAGCTCCAATAGACACTTCGTCCCCAGATGGTCCCCGACTCTGATTACCGTCAGTCTCACGAATATTAGGTTCAACTGTCCTCAACCACATGATATAGTTGGCGCTCGATTTTGCTTTGGTGATTGAAGTCGTCCAAGTAAAGAACTGCGCAGCAGCTTGGCTACCGAAGATGATCGCAGTGAAGATGACAAAGAACTGTGTGACTGTATATTCGCCGCTTGCAATCAGTCGAGACCCATACCAAAATCCAAGAGCCAGGACAAGAAAGTCGGCAGATTGAGAGAGCGAATAAGGGATGAGTGTTGGGATCTATTAAATATCAGCCTTGATTCGCCAACAACTCGAAATATGTCATTCTTACCAAGTTTCGAATCACTTTGCCGGTAATAAAGTCCAGACTCTTTCCATAGTCTGCCATTATCGCTCTCTCCATTGTAAGCAGGCTAACAGTTCTGATCGAGGTGACTGCCTCCGTGGCCAAACTGGCGCTACTGGCAAATTGCTTCTCTGTCAAAGCTTCGAGCTTTTGGTCAAGCCGAATCCGGACATATCCACTCCCCACGATGATAATGATTGCAGAAACAACAAGACTCAAACCGAGCTTCCAACCAAATGCAATCCCGAGTGCACTGCTTGCTATCAGGTTGATCAACACATTGATCATGAGGCCCAAATTAGCAGATAGCAACTCTTGCACTGCTGTCGGGGCCGAAGACAACTTAGCAGTCAATGCCCCCGAAGAATTCTCTGGGCAGTCGAAAAAGTCTTGATCGAAAGAAAGTACCCTTTCAAGCATCTCACGGCGATATCGATATGTAAGAGTCTGTCCAAGGACATTGGTAGTTATACCGATGCAAAAATATCCTGCGAGGTTGCCAAGTGCCAAGACAAAGAACATGAGAGCGTAAAAATTGGCCTCTTCTTGTGCCTCGGGTCCCTGAAGCGTAAAAGTCCTGACGAGTCGAGAGAAGAGGATCGCTTGGCCTGGAAATGTTCCGCCGAGAACTAGAAGAGCCACACCAAGAACTGCGTACCACCGGTATAAATCCGGATGCTCCTTAAGCATGATGATTATACACTTGGCGAGTGAGTATCCCGCATTGCCTTTGGTAAGATGCGAAGACTTATCATCCGAGTCTTTCTGTGATGCTTCGAGATGTGTTGCATGTCTCGAGACAACTGGCTGGAGTGTGTCATCCATGTCCTCTTTGTAGATTCCTTCGTCAGGATTGAGGTTATCCTCGTCTTTCTTGGACCCCAGGTCCTGCGCCCGTACCATAGCCACATACAAGCCGTCACGTTGCAAAAGATCATGGTGGGTTCCTTGTTCAACCACCTGGCCATTGACCATCACAGCAATGTTGTCAGCAGCCATGACCGTTGCAAGCTTATGTGCAATGATAAGAGTCGTCTTATCACGCGAGACAAGGTTCAACGCGCCTTGGACCACTCTTTCAGCCCGAGGATCAAGGGCGCTCGTTGCCTCATCAAACAAGAGGATTTTGGGGTTGGAGATAATACTCCTCGCAATGCAGATCCTTTGCCTTTGACCGCCGCTCAACATGCCCCCGCGCTCACCCAAACTTGTGTGGTAGCCATTAGGCAGTCTCTCAATGAAGTCGTGTGCGTCGGCTGATATGCATGCTTCTTTGGTCAGCTTCAGCTGTTCCGGCTCAGAAAGATCATGCTGCTCATCGACAAACCCTCGTGCAACGTTCTCAACCACGGTGCCTTGGTAAAGAGTGGGCTCCTGTTGCACAAGTCGCATATTACTACGAAGCCAATTGGTGTTATAATCGGCTATATCAGCTCCGTCAAGGAGTATCTGGCCCGATGTAGGCTGGTACCATCGCTCCAGCAGGCCGACGAGCGTCGATTTGCCACACCCACTCGGCCCAACGAGAGCTGTCGTCTTCCCGGCCGGGATACGAAGATTCAGACCATGAAGCACTTTCGCACCTGGTCTTGAAGGATATGAAAACTGCACATCACAAAATTCGAGTTCCCCTGTGCAACTAGTAGGTCGTTTTCCTTCAGCAGAAAGAGGGTCGAGTAGAGAGGGTTTATCGATGATTGAAAAGAGTTCGGCGGCAGCCGATGAAGCATTCGTTATGGCAGTTATTTGTGGTAGAATGATGACGACTGAAGTAGCACCGAGCGTGACACTGAGCGTAACTGTAAAAACTGTGCCAACATCAGGAATATCTCCGCTTTGGAATAGTCTGAAGCCCATCCAGAAGGCGAGTGCAGTCCCCGACATTACAAAAAAGTTCTGACTTGAGAAAAGAATACCATAGATAAGAGACTTCTTCTTGCCTTCTTTGTAGGCGGCTTGAAGGTATTCGTCATACCACGTAACAATCTTTTTCTGTGCTCCAAAGGCGGAGACAGTCTTGATGGAACCAAGTACATCTTGGACAAGAGCTGCTGCGCGAGAGTATATCCGTACCTAGACCACATATAATGGTGAATAATCTTCACACCTCGAAAGGTACTTGACTTACAATGCGGGCTTCTATTGGAGCATCAAGGCCAACGCAACCACCAGTAACGAGCACCATGGCCGGAACAATGCTCATGGTGATCAGGGCCAGTTTCCAGTGAACCACAAGAGCGACTATATAAGCGGAGAAAAAAAGTGAGATACCCATAATCATTGTGTAGAGCTTCTCAGCAATGCCTTGGTTGATGCGATGCCCATCTGAAGTTCAAGGTCAGCAACAATTAGTGTCTCATTGGGATAGGATCACGTACTGGTAGTGACCTGCGTAGCCACAGCCCCGTTCCCCTGTTTATCGAAATGCCATATCTCCTGTCTCAACAAACTGTTCAAGAATGCCTTTCTCATTGCGTTTGTGGTTCTCGCAGCTGCGATACAGATACACAGTGTTGCGATATAGCCGACGACGAAGCGGCCGACGAATAGGTAAACAAAGTAAAGCACAAGACTGTTCACCTCATCTTGAAATTGCTGGGCACTGCCTTGGCCACTCGAAAAATTGTTGAGTGCACTTGTTGATGACCCAAAAACAAGGGTCATCAAAGGCATTGTAGCACCAGAGGCAATAGCACCCACAGCGGCGATCGTATACAAGATGCAGTCGAGGCGATCGGCATATTGAAAGATTCGCTACGAAAAGGATGAGTGAGTCTCAGCTAGTTCGAGTGATTAGATCGAGGCCTACAAAATATTCGCGTATGCCACCTTCATTCTTGTCTTCTTTCTGACTATCCTCTGGCTCCTCAGGCGAGCGTTCTCCCTCACTCTTTCGCGACATATCGTGTGTGCTAGATAGTGTTGCTTTTGGCATATATTTGTAGGTCAGGAGGAAATGGTGCCGTGGTCAATGGACATGTTATATTTGGCTGCGAGTCCTAGTTGACTGGTGATAAAACACAACCTCAGAGGCAGAAATGATTTCGCCTTTCACGGTGTCCGCGTGTATAAAAGTGATTGATTAGGTCAAGGAACCAAACATCAGACACTGTCTGTCCTTTTCAGCATAAGCTAGCATTCCAGAGTCAATCACGTTTTCCAAAATACAGAATGAGATGACCGTTCACTTACGCTCACAATTACCTACATTCTGTAAAGCTCTGCCGGATAGAAAACTTGTGTTTCATCACTAATTCAAGATGAGTGTTTGTATCCTCCACGGGTCTATAATGTCCGCCCACGATATTGTTGCATCAAGTGCCGGGTAAGCTATTCATAGCCAACGATGGAGGTCAAGAGTCAAGTCGTCATCAGCGCACGCTCCACTCGAATCCCTGAATCTGGGCGCCAAGGGTTGGAGTGAGACTTTGAGAGCTGGCGTACTAACAGACTTATGCTACTGATACTGCTGCGTTTGTTAGCGAGGTATTACTTGCTATCGCTGTTGGATTATGATTGATTATGGCGCAAAGCACTGGACATGATTGGCATGCAACCGTCTTAGCGTAAACTACTACAAGGCAGAATGTCTACCAAAGATGAGATGGAGTCGTCTGTAGCGTTTAACGTGGCCTAGCATGCCAAGAGGCGTTGCTTATAGTTAATTTGCAGCAAAAGATTTATCATCATTTCGGAAATGGGCGACCTGCAATTCTCCCATGCAAACTTGAGTAGGATCTAGACGCACACCTTGGACCTTAATTCGAAATCTTATGTAGAACGTAGTGTCATGAAAGTTATATGTTGCTTGCATGCATGTCCACACAAACCTTGTCATGCAAGACAACGCTCTCTACGAGTTATAAAAGCTCACAACAAGAATTTAAAGCCATCCCTGCCCTGCAATTCTACTTTTGTTTCTTTTCACAGAATTCATTCTCGACCTGGTTTATTCCCGCAAGTTGAAATCATGGAAGAACGAAATAAAAAAGATGAGACCTCGCAGCCCGAGCCTCAAGCGCAAAACAGAACGTTCGTGCTGTGCCTTCGACCCTGTATCAACCAAGACGATAAAAAAAAAGCGGATGAATCAACGAATCAAGATGAGGTGCAGGAACCTGATGATGACCGCACCGGCAATGCGCAAGAGAAGAAGTCAGAGCCAAAGGTGTCTTCTGCTACGACCATAGACGCTGATTCTGCCGCTCAGAATGAAGAAGCCGAAAACAAGCAGAAGAACCCGACACCCAAGGTTATTCGGGCACATCTCACAACCTATGCTTTGTCTTACCTCGACAAATGCAACCATAATATTGCAGTTATGATGCAACAAGTCGAGAAACATGGCAGTAAGAGGCGGACCGAGGAGTGGGTTATGAATCTACCAGAAATCATGGTGCATCCAGCGTCAAGACGTGTGATGCAAGATGAGGTGGTGGAAGTAAGTTGACTAAATTATGAAACCTAGTCTTGAGCCCCAGCTAACCACTCTCTAGTGAAAAGTACCTAAGGCTTTACATGATCTGACTTGATCGAGTACGTGAGAGTAACAGGGGTAGAAAACGGGCGTCATGACCGAAACAACAGCCTGGCGGTTGATGTAAGGCTTGGTAATATACAACAGATTGGTTATATTAAAAGGAATTAGAAACTAATACAACAATTGTTGAACTAGCACTGGTGGAATCCTGAAAGTCTACCGCAAGTGACCTTATCTCTTGTTAAGTCATTCAGCCTCTAACTGTCTTCTTTCAGACTCATTGTATGATGGTAGCGGGTCAAACGCCTCAAAGGCATTGCCTCCCGGAAGCAGCGTGCCTGAGTTATGAAGCTGCGTACCTATCATTTGGTCTTCCACGGTAAGCTGCACTGGCAGCACTAGCTTCAGGAGTACTGCTGTAACAGTAACTGTTATATGTAGCTGATAGGTTCGGGCAATTAGGCAGGAGTAGAATGTTGGCAAGTAAATCTTCTTATCACTCGTAAAGCCCTTCAGCGGTATCTTGACTTTACTTCTGAACGCCCCTTTAGCTAGTCTTTTGGGACCTGCTTCTTGTCTTGGGCTGTCGCGCTCCCAGCACAAGCCAATCTCAGTCTTCTTCAACAGGGTCTCGGTATTAGAGTATGCACCTCTTGAATCCATAATATGCGGAAGCTGTTGCATGGGTTCATCCTGAGACCAAGTTTCTGATTCAACCTTTACAGAAACAGTACATTTCGGGGGAAGAGGGAACCCTTCGTCCATGACTTCCAAGTAGAGAGATGCTAATACAGCTGTTGTGTGGAAACCCTTTCCACTGGTATCAAGCACAAATACTTTGGGCTGATCTGCAGACAAGTTGATCTGCCCTGTTGACCGAGAGAAGATATTCGATTTGAGTTGCTTGGATGATTCGAGTTTATAAGTTCTGTTTGTCTCCTGGACTGTCTGGTTTGGGTGCTCAATGAAGCCCGGAAGAAATTGGACTGTTTCTTTGGACTCAAGCTTGGCATATTGTGGACTGTCGGAGCCTAGTACTTGAGCCACGACGCCATATTCAATTCGAACTCCTCTTGGAATCATGGTATCCCGCTCCCAGCCGCTGATACTCGGTGGAAGCTGACAATGCAAATGTTTCGTTTCTGGGTCGAAAATGTGATGAGTACAAGCCTCAGTTCCAAGACTCTCGGGCACCACAAAGTAGAATGGGATGGTGTAAATCTGGTCCGGTTGCAAGACCTTGGGTTCTGGCAACGCTTCATGAGGAATAGACATCTCAAGATCAAGTAAACGATGCCATGTTTCTAGAGATAGATTCCCGCTGGGTCTTTCTACACTAGGATCACACACAAACTTGATCAAGACTTTGGTGAACTGGATCGGTTTCTTTGGCTTGACGCTGACTATTCCTTTCACTATTAATCCATGTCGGTAGCGCTTGGAGGCAAAATGATTGTGAATTTCGACCTGAATCTCACTCCTTTTTGATGGAAGAATGTTGTTCAAGCTCTGAAATGCGGAAGGATTGAATGGGCTTAGGACAGGGCGTCTTTGAAGAGTAACACCAGATCGTTGGGTATAAGGAGGCTCCATTTCAGCAACGGCGGACGAGATCTCATCTGGCATACCAGTAAGATCTGAAGAGACGAGTTAAGTTTATATCGGCATGGAGAGTAGCAATTGTGACGATAAGTCTTGTGTGAAAAACTTACTTCCTAAGCAGAAGCGTCACTTGGTGACGGTAAGTCGTCGTCTCGATTAGTAAAGCAACTGACTCACACGGTCCGCGTAATCACTAACCAGTATCGGCGTAATATGACCCGAATAGAGGTTGTGAATAGTACGTATGTTTAAGTTGCAGGCGCGTAAATGAGTCACCAAACTGACGCAAGCAACGCTAGTGCATTTATACGACAGAAAAAGACAGGGTTGATTAGAGTACGGGACTTGCTAAAGCGCGGGCTTAGATACATCACATTAATACATATTTCTGTATCAAGCACAATCTCAACGACATTACCTAATGCACTCCCTTCTAGCTTCATATGTACGTTCCGAGACAGCCACTGCACTTTAATGTCATTCTAATTCGATGATATACCGACACCCACTCAAGGAGGCTCTCCCCGTACTTCGCGATCGAGCCTGTTTGGATTGCGTTTCTTTTGACAGCTTGTGGTATTGGTATTTGGCAAAGGCAGTTGGTCAATAATATGATTTACTAGCTGATCTCAATGATCTGTTGAGGATAGAGTTGCGAGTCTCCCATCTCGATATGCTCAACTTGGTTGTCAGCGTGTTGACAATACCATTGCGCGATCTCTCAGCCGCACCGGAAGGAGTTTAAGTCGTGGCATCGAGGCAACAGAGATTGTTAATGTAGTGTTGCTTGTTGTATAGAGTGTTCCTAATGTCGGACATCTTTGTTTGGTCAATCTTCGTGCCAAGGCCTCAATATATGTCAAAACATGACAGTCTGCCAACACATACGACCATACCTATTAGAGAACTCGGGATCCCGTCCGCTCTCCCATAGATAAGCTAATAAGGGGTGGATTAGTAGTTGGGTCGGTGACGACCAGCGAATACCCGCTGTTGTATGTTTTGACTTTTTGGTGGGTATAGACTTTCCTCTATGTCTTGGTCAATATCTGTGTCATCGGGTCGGCATGTCTTTTATTGCTTGTCTACCTGTCACTATCTTGTCACACCTCTATTTAATCTCTCTAATCTGGGGCATATGGTCGGAGTTTGGAGGTATTAAATTGTGCCGCCTCAATCTATCATCATGATATGAAAAAGCTAGAAAGTATAAAAAAAGTTTTCATCAGCTAGACCAACAGCTTCGCCATAAGGCAGATTGGGTGGCTGTGTATCTTCGTATCACTGTTACCGAACCGCTACGAATATTGATTTCGATTGGTATTCCTTGTGGTTTAGTTGGTATTAATCGTCAACTGGATCCAACAGTTGGTAATCGTCAGTCCGAGTATCTATTTTCACATTCCTAGCAAGAAAAAACATAGACTACCATCGCTTGCAATGACAGCACCTATACCTCACGGCTTCTCCACCTCCTCCTGATCATTGCCAACTGGCCAGTCCGGCCGATGCACCATCGCCATAACAAGTCCTGACTTGTCTGAACTGATACCAAGATGGGTTTCTAACCCAACACGCCAGGTCCCAGGGTAAAAGTGACGCGCCTGAATCATGAATATAGATCCGATAAGGTGAAACTTGTCTGGTTCTGGCCCAGTGACACCAGGGACTTCGTGGCGGACGATATCGTACCAGTGATGATCCACAAGTTTCTGGATAACAGCCGCATCTTGATGTGGCCGCAGAACGTCCGGATTGGCGAGTCGTTCCAGACGACCAAGCCAATCTTCCTGCGTGAGATTGCGGCCGAGTTCGATGCCTTTACCCATCCCATCACGGCAGGGCTTGTATATGTAATTGTTTCTCAGTGTTAGGTCAGCGGCACAGTCGTGAAGTAATTGCCGAATCGCTTCAGATCCGGGGTTAATAGTCTCGATGATGCCAGACGACACAATCTGTGCCTCTTCAGATGTCAAAACACCGCGAGCCACCATGCCTGGAAGTTCTTCTGGTATAATGCCGAGCAGACGCTTATCGTGCACTATGAAGACTGTACGTAGGTCATTGAGGGGCGTAAGTGAGAGCTGCCGGGCCACGGCCGGTTCCAATGCTGCATACTCGTCCTGCAGCATCTCTACAAACCATTGCGTCAATCGCATATCGGTGGATCGCTTGTAGAGGGCATATCCAGTTGGTGAAGAGTCATCTGGGCGTACATCCAAGTCCTGTGGGCGAACAGCTTCGACTGGTGGCCTTCCACGCGAAGTGTTGAGAGCCGAAAGAAGCTTCGAGTCGCCGCCAGGCCATTTGTCGCGTATGCAAAAGAGTGGTTTATCTGGGTCAAACATTTCCATGACATGCTGATAGGAATCCTAGAGCATCGTGAATATGTTAGAATATTTGACTTAATTCAACATTTTAGCGATGGCAATTACCTCTATGTTGTTTACCGTCTCAAGCCCGCCTTTGGCTGCGCCAACCTTGTTCAAGCCGCTGGCAACTTGGCCGAGGACTACAGCCGCATTGAGCGGCAATCTGCCATTGATTTCACAAACATAAGGTGATTCGTCATCCAACCCATCTGAACTGCGTCCGAAAAGCAAATCGCTTCGCCAAAAGCCAGCATGCTCAGCATAAGTAGGCACACATCCAGACTCAGCAACCCATTTGAGTAACGCCTCTTCCGAAGGATCCAACGGCATACGCTCGGTAAAATGAGCACTCTCGTCAGAGAACCATCGATTGACGATGTCGACAAAGACGCGGCTGAGCAGGGTATGAAATTGTTTGAGCCGCGAATGCATGGGACCCGATACTGCAATAGCATGTGGCGACAAGCGTTCCATTATGCCAAATGGCAAATCAGAACCCCTTGCCTCAGCAGTTGACTGCTTGCGGAAGGTTTCGAGCTCCCTAGCGCGCCGAGCGAGGCTACTGCGGTGTGCAGGTATAATGCGTCTCTCCTCCGTGCTACGTGAGACGGAGACTTGGATGAGCGCTGGTGGTTTAATAGCCATGGCCGGCATTGCGACTCTATTCGATGGATAACGGAGGACTTTAATTCAGGGAGGCTATGAAATGACAGTAGACTTCAGTAGAACGACAAGATAGTCATCAGACTCATTGCTTTTATATCGTGTTCCAGTAAGCTTACGTCCCAGGTCAGCACCGCTAGGTATGCATGGAATCATATCCTTGCAACTTTTACAAAGAAGATAAGTAGCCAGGTAGCGGATATTCTTGACATTGGTCAAAAGCCAAAGGAACAAGATGGTAAGATTTTAGTATGTAAGCAGTAAACAAATAAGTCTGGTTATTCTGAAATCCTTGATAAGATCACGCAACCTTTATGGTAAGATTTTATCAGGCTCACTCTAGGCCATAATTCTGAGCTAATAAAGAGTGACCCTCGAATCTTTCGAGGTATTTTTCAGTCCTGGAGAATTCTTGTTGTTGAAATTTCTGTTGCGTTTAATTACACATATACTCAAGTCTTATAGTTCCGAAGTATTATACTCCAGCCTCAACTACTTCACGAAGTACTGTAAAGACTCTTTCGGCACAAATTCTTTATGGTACTCATAGCCAAAATTGATGGCTGATGTGAGCCACTTGGGCTAAATTAGCAAGTAACGTTACGGATTTCAATCGCCAACGTGATATAGTGGCTGGCAGGATTGTTTCCTTGTCTGTAGGCCACCCAGGACGGTAGAGTAGACATAAAGTCTAGAACTTGCCGACTTTGCTAAGCAGTCAGATATTATTAGAGTCGACGCTTGGATTCAAAGTGAGTTTCCAGTATTATAGGATATCTGACGTCCTGATAGATGTTGGAATCAACTCAGGACGACCAGGGATAATCTATGCTGACTGAAGAAAAAAGGTGTTCTTGTCTAAAGTGCGTGGAACTATGGGTGATGTTAAGGGCCAGTACCGAGAGTGCTTTTGCATGTGATATCTGGATCATATGTGATACTTGTAGAAAATTGCTGAAATTCCTACAGCTTTTGACTCCACTACCTCACAACAATACAATAGAAAGTTTGTTAAGCCAAATGTGTTATCGCCAATACTTTCTGTCGCAACGGTCACTTGCAAACTATTTTTCATCACTCTAGCGTCATTTTATAGATTCCTTAACTCAAAATATTGTGCGAGAGGCAGTCATTACCAAAACCATCGACGTTCTGTCCCAGGAAGTTGGATCGACGTCGTATATCAATCAAGCTGAAGCTACGATAAACCCTAAAATTGGGAGTTTGACCCAACTTTACTTTTGCCGGCATAAAACTTCTGAGAGTGGTCCGCCGGCTAAGAGGATGAAACAATAATCAGACACCTTTCGATTAAATTCTAGGCTAAGCATGGATTATCTCCCCATCAGTTGGTTGAGTTGAAAATAACCGGTTGCGGGGTATCATCCTTCTCGTCTCGCCTCTCTTAGGCTGTATCAAACCAGAGTTCGAGTCGCCTTGAGCGATACAGTGCTGTCTTGTCATTCAAAGAAAGGTTTGCAAGGTAAGCGTGGTTTTGGTGTACCACTGAAAGAATTTGGCCTTATCCCTGGCTCTTTCGAACCATGTTTGAAACTGCCAGAATCTCTTGAGAACTTGGCAGGATGGTATATGACTTCAAGCAAGGGATAAAGGGATAAGTTGCATAAGGGGGTTATGGAACCCCCCTAGAAATGGAACCCCACTTTTAATCCCCTGTAGGCCCCCTGTAAGATGCCCTAAAAGGAATGCGCTAATTACTAGCGTGGGGCTTTAATTGGCTGAAATTAGATATATTTATAGGCACCTTATAGCTAGCCTATACCTAATTAGGCCTTAGTGTAAGGAAAGGCTTATATATATAACCTTCTAACTGGTATTTATTATATAATTTTATAAAGTCTCTAGGTTTAAATCCTACTTTTATATCCTTTTTTACCTTTTCTTTTTCCTTTATAATATCTTTA
>JAATHB010000447.1:0-50342 GCA_014822075.1 Fusarium buharicum | reverse complement strand
GTCGTTCAATCTCCTGCCCCACGACGAATCGGTCTGTCTGCCTCAAAGAGCACGACAGCGAAAAATCCTGGTCCTCGACGTTCGCTGATGCGAATTTGAACCTCGCCAATTTGCCATGGTGATTAACGACTCTGGCGTTAGAGTCTCGCGTCCAAATCTCGCCATGTCCAACAACACCGCCCCGTCAAACGCCGTCACAGGCACCGCGCCATCCACCACCGACGACTCTGGTGAGCTGTCCCGCCTTCGCCGGCACTGCCCCTCATGTTCCTGAGCCCGATCGACCTGCCCCGTATACCGATACTTCTCCGATTCTACATGCTGACCCTCGTAGCCTCGACCATTACCGTCAACACAAAGGCGCCTGCCAATTTCCCTCCCCCAAAGACGGACAAACCCCGTCCTCACGTTTGCGGCACCTGCCAGCGCTCGTTTGCCCGATTGGAACATCTCAAGCGACACGAGCGCTCCCACACAAAGGAGAAACCCTTTGAGTGTCCCGAGTGCGCTCGATGCTTTGCCCGCCGTGACCTGTTGCTGCGTCACCAGCAAAAGCTGCACCAGACCTCGACCCCGTCCTCCCGTCCTCGTAATCGTCGTGAGTCTACCACTGGCGTTGCCCCTGGTCAGAGCCGTGCTCGGAAGAACAGTGTTGCGGGTGCCAATGCAGCCGCTGCCGCCGCCGCAGCTCCGGCTTCAAATGCCGCAGCAAACACCATGCGGCCCCGAGCCAACACCATCAGCCATGTCGATAACAATGCTGTGCAGATGATGGCTGCCGCCAATGCATCTGTGGCTCGCGGCGCTCCTCTTACCCACACTCACAGCAGGCACCCCAGTCTCGCCGGTTTGCCAATCCATAACCTGGATCACATCTTTGGTGGCATGTCCGCTGCTATGGGCCAGCGAACTATGCAGCCTGGCATTCCCAAGCTTGAGACGGGAGCCTTCGGTAATCTCGACTATGTTAACCCTCTCAGGACGGCGCCCCCAATGTCCGCCTTTAGCAACGGCGAGTTCGATTTCGAGGGTCTGCTCTTCGGGGGTACGACAGTAAACCCAAACGCCCTTCACTACAACGACTCTCCACAGGCAATGACTATGGACCAGACCTCGCCTTTCGGGCATTCCATGAACGATATGACCTTGGCTCAAGGCCACGACGATAGCTATGACTATGACTGGTTGACTGGTTTCGAGCATCAGATGTCATTTAACACGAACGAAAATGTGATTGACGGATCTAGTCCGTCCGCAATCAGCACGACGAGTCAGAGCGGGATTAGCGATGTTATGTTGGATGGGTCAAATCATCCCGCGCCGGCTGGGACAAGTTCCATGTGGCAACCTCCTATGATGGGACCTCCACAGATGCCGAACCCTTTTGCGATGGATCTGAATGGTTCAGTCTTTCCGGATCTCCTTAATGGGGCACCGTTATCACCGCAGCCAGCTACTCAAAAGATCAATGACCCTTACTTTTCTACGCCTCCACCCTCGCTGAGCTCGTTGAGTCCCTCTGTCGTAACGGGGCTCAACACCCAGAACATTAACCAGACCCTTGGCTTCAACGCCGGCCCGGAGACGCCATCATCCCTAAGTGGAGGCAACCACGGTGCTTCGCCCGTGACCACCATCACAGATGCCACTCGACATGCCATTGTGAACATCCTGTCCCAGTGCTTGCCCTTTGGGGGTCGTAAATATTCCTTTACTTCTCAGGGCTCACCTCAATCACCTCTCTCCCAGTCTGCCGGCACTGCCGCCTCTCCTCAAGCAGCCAATTTGCCCAGTACCCAGGACCTCCAGCGATATGTCGGTGCCTACTTAGCCTATTTCCACCCTCACCTGCCTTTCCTTCATCTTCCAACTCTGTCCTTCGATATGCCTCTTTCCTCAAATAGTCGCCCCGGTGTAGGTGGTAGTGGTTGTCTCATATTGTCCATGGCCGCCATCGGCGCGCTCTATGAGATGGAACCTGCCCAGTCCAGAGAGTTGTTCGAAATGGCCAAGAAGATGATTTTGTTTTACCTTGAAGAACGGCGAAAAGCGGATGTCCGAAAAGCAGACATTCGCCGCAGCACTTCAACTGACCACAGCAACGACGGCGCAGTCCACACCCCAGTATGGCTTGTTCAAGCCATGCTTCTAAACGTCGTTTATGGCCACAACTGCGGCGACAAGACTGCCAGCGACATTGCTTCAACACATTGCGCCGCCCTGGTCAGCCTTGCCCAGGCAGCTGACCTCCTTCGGCCCGGTCGGACCAACGCCTCTGACGGCCAAGACGTTCAAATGGCTGAAGATGGCAGCTGGAATCTCAAGCAAGAGCCAGACCAAACAGAGTGGCTGCGCTGGAAGTCGGGAGAGGAGCGCAAGCGAACCTTGTATGGGATTTTTATTCTTTCCAGCCTCCTGGTTTCTGCCTACAACCATTCGCCGGCGTTGACAAACTCAGAAATCATCCTAGACCTGCCCTGCGATGAGGAATTCTTTACAGCTGAATCGAGCGCAGCGTTTCATGCCCGGGGTGGAGTCGAAGCTGCGAATCACAATCGGATGACATTCCACGATGCTTTGGGCGAGCTTCTTCACGCGAATGAGAAACAGCAGTTCTCTTTTAATGGACAGCAGATGATGGATTCTTCATTAGATGGAAGGGAACCCTTGACAAAAGCACTTCGACCTAGCACATTTGGTTCTCTTGTTCTCATCAATGCACTTCACAACTACATATGGGAAACCCGACAAAGACACCACAACAAAGCCTGGACAAATGAGGAGACAGAGAAGATGCATCGACATATCGAACCTGCCCTCAAGGCATGGCAAGCAGCCTGGGGGAGCAATCCCCATCATAGTGTTGAGCGCCCAAACCCTTTTGGCCAAGGTCCTTTGTCAGCTGATGCAGTTCCTCTGCTTGACCTGGCGTATATCCGACTGTTTGTAAACCTGTCACGCTCAAAGGAAAAGTTCTGGCAACGAGACTGGGACGGAATGGCCGAGGAGCTTTCTCGTGGCAATGAAATCATTCAGCACGCCGAGCAATCCCCCATTTCCAACTCTGAATCAGGAAGCACCGAGCCGTCAGATAACTCTATGCACAGTTCTGGTTTTGTCGAATCACCTGCGACTCAGACGTCATCGATGGACCTTTCAAACGTCAAATTTCCTCTCATCCAGTCAGGGTCTTCGAGCTTATCGAACCGTTCTACCTCCCGACGGGAGAAGCATCTTCGAAAGGCTGCGTTCTACGCTGCAGACTCCCTCGCTATGTCGGATAAGCTTGGTGTTACGTTCGCCGACTTCACGAGCAGGGAGCTTCCGCTTCAATCTGCCCTCTGCGCCTTTGACTGTGCTCAGGTCCTTGCGGAATGGATTGCTACGTTACAGGACCGTGTTGGCTGCTACCTTGGCATACTTGGCCAGGATCAAGTCAATCTCTCCGAGGTCCCTGCCATTATGCTTTTGGAAGAGGAAGATGTTAATCTGCTGGGCAAGGTTCAGGAAGTGCTGTCATCAGCTGAGATGAAGATGAAGATGGAACTTGTCAGTGGCTTGAGTGGACAGGAAGCCAGTCTGGACATGGACGGCCACAACGGTTATGCTGCCAAGTTGCTTCGGATCACAGCATTGATGTTGGACAAGGCGGCAGTCTGGCCAGTGACACGTCTCAAGGCTCGATGCCTAGAAGCTCACGCGAATTTTATGCGAGCTCGTGCCGAGAGGTCAATCATACCTCAACACGAAGCACGAGTGTAAACACGAAATGCGCCGAGTCGGGTTCTTTCAAGGCGTTTTGCAAGAAGAATTCGGATTTGAGTCGATGTTTACGAGTCACACTGTGTTAACACTCCCGGAAGAATTTGATTACATGACGACTCTTTATCTCTGGCTTGGGTCATTTGAGCTTCAGTGTCAACTTTCAGTATCACGGAGCCACGTGAGCGACATATACAAAATTCAACGGCTTTTCCGCAATTTGATGGTTTTTCTGGGCTGGCTTTTCTAGCCTTGATTTTTGAGTATTTAGCGTCGGGGCGTTGGATGGATGTTTTATCAGTAGCTGACACAGCCACCTTCAAAGCTTTTCATGAGCTTCTATTTCTTACCACGTCGTCTTGAAGATGATGTGGGTTGACCAGGACTAGTATACTGAGTGGATGTGAAATGAAGGAAGTGTCACTGGGGGAACACCGTTATCGGCCCATGAAGCTTTGCTTACGCCCACACGTACATGGCGTAGTCTGCATTCAGCCTTGAACTGCTGGGTGTATCTGAGTACGAGATTCTCAAAGGGCGTGTTGGAGTTTGTGTAAGAAACTAGGATGCAGAGGCAAAGAATTCTGGGCTGATGGAGAAAAGGAATGATGAGCTTGACTCTCAAAAGAGCCGTAGCCGCGGTACCTCACAAATGTATAAATCGCTCGTCATCCCTCATGTATTTATGTAATATGTGGCCTAAATATGTTAGAATAAGAACTTGTGTGTACTATCAATTCGCTTGCATCATGTCAACCTGTGAATTTGTCTCTGTAAATCTGTGCTGTTTGGCATGTGCTCATTGAGCAAGTTACGAAGAGAGAAACAGTGCTACTATGGACCTTGAAGCTAAAGCACCTACCCAGACACATGGAACATTCAGGTGATTGACTCTATAGTTGTTGGGATTTTGTTGTTGTTATTGTTGTTGTTGTTGCTGCCTGTTAGGCAGATTTTGTGTTGCGAGCCATGGCCTATTCTTACTTGAGAATATTGCGGGCAGCTGGGAATTCACAAAACGCTCTAGAGTCATCATTCAATCTTTCCTCATGACACTTGTCATAACCAACATTGTAAACAATGACAGAACAACACCCAACAGAAATCACTCCACCAGAGTTTAAATTCACCTTTGACGACTCCGTCTCAGAGTGGAACGTCAACCATCGAGAATGGCTGAAAACCCACAACAAAACTTGGGATGCTTTAGCGACAGGTGCACTTGTCTTTGACGCCTCGGATCGCATTCTCCTCCTTCAGCGCGCTCCAGATGATAGCATGCCTAACAAGTGGGAGATTCCAGGCGGTGCATGCGATGACGAGGATCCGTCGGTGCTCTACGGCTGCGCGCGCGAGCTGTGGGAGGAGGCAGGCCTAGAGCTGCAACATATCCGGCGCGTGATTCCGGACGGGTTCAATGGCCAGCCCGGAGCTGTGTTTACGAACCGTACGGGACAGCGCTTCTTTTGCAAGTTTAGCTTTGAGGTTGATGTGAAGCAGGGATGCGAGGTGAAGTTGGATCCGAAGGAGCATCAGGACTTTGTGTGGGCGACGGAGGAGGAGGTCAGAGGGCAGGTTATGGCGGAGAGGAAGATTCCTTTGACGAATTCTTTGATGGTGAATTTGATCAAGAAGGCTTTTGAGATGAGAAAGGGTGATAAGGAGAAGGATGGACAGGCATGAGTGTGTAGTAGCTTTAAGACAACAACTTGGCTGCCTATACCGCTACTCTATGACTCTACAGAATATCGGGGTACTTTCGAATGCATAGACTTGATAGAAATAGATTTATAAAACTATTCTTTTGTTTGTCAACGCCTAGACTCAATATCATGACACCGTTTTCCCCATTCTGCCATACTGGTATCTGCCACTTTGACCTCATGGCTCCTACTTTTGTCAATATACCCATAAACAGTGTCAAGTCCACGCCCTAACCCATCATTAAACATTAAACAATTCTCATCAGTATAAAGTTTTCGCAGACTAAATGATAGTTCTAGGGGAAAGCCATTGTCCGACGAGGAGGGCTCGCGCAGCAAAATTACAAGCTCCTCCAACGAGAATAAAGGCGGCAAGAAGACCAGCCAGAGCTTGTGCTCCCATGTTTTCAAGCATTGCACCGCTGCTAGGGAGGGCAATGAGCAATGCAAAAGCGACAACAAAGCTCATCATGCCTTTGGTGGTGGTTAGCTTGAGCTGTCTGTAGCAATAAGATGACGGATTTAAAGCTTACCATAGTATCGTCCATAATCCTTTGCCTCACATGTTTTACCCATGCACACTATCGCGCGTCAGCCTTACTCCTAAGGTTCAGCAGAAGAATTCCGATACTTACCTGGTGCGATAGAAAGAAAAGACCCAGACCCAAAGCCCCAGATAGCAGACCAGGCATACAATACATTAGCCGACTTTATACCGAATGGAATGAGCATAGCCCCCATAAAGATGACTGTGAAAAGCACAGAAACGAGCAAGGTATTGAAGTGTCCGATCTTGTCGCCGATGAGGCCCGGAAGGACTCGACCGAAAGTGGATCCGGCGCCGACAATGGCGAGGAGCGTGTACCCGTCTTCGGGAGTGAAGCCGGCCCGCGTGGAGATGGACGGCAAAAAACCCGCTATACTGAAAATGACAAACTCGAACATGAAGAGTCCGGCCGTGACAAAGCAAAAGGCAGGAGATTTGAAGGCAGCAAAGTTGAGAGCAGAGCTCTTGGGCCTCGTTTGGTTACCCACTGACTTTTTGTAGATCTTGTTGAAAGGGAGGAAGCACAAAACACCAGGGAATAACAGGCCAGCAGATATAAACGCCATGATGCGCATCGACCATTTCCAACCGAGGCTTGGATATGTAGCGCGTAGGATAATGGGGAAGATGACGGCTCCGATAGACGACCCTGCGACGGTGATGCCCATGGCCAGACCTCGCTTGCGAACAAAGAGCTTCCCTACAACACCAATCGCAATGACCATTGTCAAGGCAGCACCTATGCTGCCAAACAAGCCCAAACATAACATGAAGTGCCAGTAGCTGCTACACTCAGCCATGAGGATGAACATGGCCGCGTATAGAACCGCTCCAACCGGGCCGATGATGTTGGGACCGTGAACGTCGAGGATAGGTCCAACTTGCACGTTGAGAAGCAGGGAGACGAAGAGAAACATGCCGCTGATCCATCCTACCTCGTCCTCTGTGTAGTCTTTGAGCTGGTTGTTGCTGAGATACGATTGAACCGTGCCGAGAGAACTCATGAAGCCTGGTACATGAGTAAGTTGTGTTTCTTATAAAGTCAAACTGGTGGTTGGGCGTACCGAATGTGGGAACCAGAAAGAGAAATGCTCCCACGACACAGATCCAAGCACTGAATGAGTTTTCGACATCTTCCCTTGCCTGTTCTTCCTCTGGCTGATTCTCTGGGTCTGCGTTGATATTAGACATGGTGAGGACCATGGGATCGAGACCGAATGACGCCCAGTTGGCGTTCTCTGGGAGGTTGTCCCTCCGGGCATCTTGCACGTCAGATGTTGAAGCAGGCATGAAAAGAACAAATCGATATTTCGAAAACTAGATTTGAAAATTTGCTTGTCTATGTAGAATTCCAGATAGGGCCGAGTTGCTCGTGGCTGTAGGTAGATTGTATATAAACATCGGGAGTGGAGCCGCACTCCACACCAAAGACTCAATCTTTAGCTTTTTTCCCTCTCTTTTTTCCTTCTTAGAAAGAATAGAAGAGCTAAGAACTATTCGGGGTAAGGCTGATCTAGACTCCGGTTGTGGCAGATCCTAGCGTTGTTGTCCCCACGTTGTAGGCACTCACGCCCTTCGACTGACATTGTTGACCGGATCGGAACCGGAGGCCGATAGAGGGGCATGTAACCTACAACTGCAATATCTCGTTGCTCTGGTTGGTCAAAGAAGCCGTAGACAACCAAAGTCCAAGAAGACCTGCCACTGTAAGCGGTGAGAGTATGGTTACGAGTTGATACAACCCCCAGCAGAGGTTAAATACTTCCCTAGGAGAGCCAATGGCTGACCCGCGGATAGATTGTTCCTGGTGTTTTGGACATGATAAGTGGCGTTGCTTGATCGGACTTCTCGAGTCATGAGAAACCCAAGAATAAGATGAGTATCGCAGGGGCTGTAAATGCCAATCCATGTTACGCGTACTATTACAATGCCAAGACTCTGCCCAATTACATGAACTCCAGTTCCAATGCCACTTAGAATCGCAAAAAGTTTCCTTGTTTAACTCGCCTCCTCTCAGGCATCATGGGGCAAGTGAACAAGTAGAGGTGGCTTCAGTGTGAATACACTGAGTATCAATCAGTCTTCCGCTGACTGATCATCATGGCCCGTCAGGTGTATACGCTCACTCAATAGCCGTTACTCACTTACCCAGAAAACATCATCGCAATTATACTGTCTATCCAGTTGACTGCCTCAACTTTCCTTAGGTGATCGACTTATATCACGTCTCAAAGACTCCTGCCAGTTCTCAGTGAGATGGTGACACGAATGGTGACACCACAAGGACTTTTCCTCGTCCTATTTTGCTTGATAGTGAATGAGAATAACATTAAGAACTATGGCACTGTCTCTTGTGTTCTCAACGTCTTTATAAACGGGCTTCATGAGCAGTCAAGTCTTTCCCTTTCCAGCTTGACAATACCATTGAACCATTAGACTGATCTCCAGTAAAACGAATCGTACACTTCAACTATGAGCGGCAATAACAACTCCAACATCTTTTCCCTTTTCTGCAAATGCATAACATGTTTCGACACGCTCATACGCGAAATAAAGCATCAAAGCAACAGTCTGAAGGATAGCTTTTCCCCAGAAGCCAACCTCTCGGCCTGCCGTCAAGGCTTTCATCAATGGGCAATAAATTACGGTGCGGACCGCCCTTTCTCATCAACTCTATCCCTTGATTACAAGTTTCGCAACATCGACTACACTAGATCTACAATAAAGTCGCAACTCAGACACTTACACGAGGATTTAGAGGGCCGTAAGCCAATATCCTCCTTTAGATAATGTAACCATTACTTACTTGATACTATAGTACTGAAGCTACACAGGGGTCAGAGCACTCAAGGTGAGGCCAAAGTGATGATCAGCAAGGTTGAGGGTGTAGTGAATGAGCTGAAATGGTTTTTTGGTCGTCTTCCAAAAGAGCTATGGCTTGAGCCAGAGAAATATAAAGAGGATGATGGAAGCGGCTACAATTAGTCCAACTTTTGATAATAAATAAATTGTGTTCCTTCAACTGTCTAGTACTGACTACCCAAGAGAGGATTTTGAGCTGTGTTTAACACTTGGACCTGATATGTGACGGTATGCTCCCAGTTATTACATTGATGGTTCACATATGTAACCTATCCTTACATCCAGGGCGTGGGAAAAACTTTCCTGTATTTTGTGAACAAAGCCGTTATAGCGTATGACCGTCCGGATTACCGATTCACAGTGCTGTCTGCCATGCACTAGATAGCCTTCTGCTTAAGAACACACTATGGATTGTTTACTGCGCTTGTAGTAGTTGAATGGCCTCAAATGTAGTGTGGTTCTCTCACGAGTCTTGATGTCTAGGGCCTCACCCCTTCACGAAGATTTTATGAGATAGACCATGATTAAGCCATGTTGTAGTTGTAACTCAAGCCAGGAGAGTTATATATGCTACCTGCATCAGCCTATAATAACGTGACGACGTCAGTACTAGGCTGAGGTATTCTAGGCATATTGGTTCAATGGGCACACTCACTTATTGTTTTCAAGCAGCTTCAGATGATACGGGTGCAAGAGCATTTGATCAGTTACAGGTGTGACTTTTCGCTGTCTATAGTCGATAATATTAATAATAAATAGATTTTCTCTTGACTAGCCAGTATGAATCGAGTATACTGGTAGCTTCCCTATATGCACTGGCCATATGCCACGTTATGCTTGACATGTAAACTGCACGTTACTCTTGCTACTACACATCCTGCCACCGTATGAGGAGGCAGAATTCCTCCCCTAACGCCTGTTCCACACGATTATAGTATATGATAGAGGCCAACCGTAATAACAAAGAAAAACACAGTAGTGGTGATAAGTAAGCCTTGCCCTCAGTCCTCCCAAAACAGCACTCCTGACATTGATGTAAGCTTGAAGCTCGATAACAGTAACGGAGAAACTTACCAAACTCATACATATTCTCAATGACCCGAGAAACGCAGTCCGCCTTTATGGCAGGCATGCTATTCGCATACGCCTCGGGGTCGAATGAACGCACAGCGAGATGTACTGGATCGCGTTAGCTTATCAAACCACTGATCATGGCATAAACTCACAGTCTTCAATCTCGGTAAGAATTATTTCAAGGACCACTGGCTCTCCTGAAGTTGGTATCTCAGAACCGAGGTCCGCCTCATCGGGGCGTTCAAGGAGCATGCCGTCAGGAACAGTATGGTAGTTGTCGGCCCAGTACTGGAAGAGAATTTTCTGTTCATAAATGAGGCCCATCTTTGAAAATGTAGCTAGTTCTACTAGTTCCAGCATCGGGTTGTCCAGCAGGCACTCGAATGCGTCGATGATACCGTCGATGATGGGAGCGGCGGCGTCGGTGTCAGCGTTGGTTATGGCCCTGACGCTCATTTTGATGAAATTTGACAGAATTGCTACAGAATAGCTTTTGTGACAAGAATTGAGACGTGTGAAGATGGTTTATTAACGAAAGTATGTTCGCTGTTGACTTGAAAGTTGGCCTCAGGTGTAGTAAATCAAGGTTAAGGAAGGTAACTCTGCTATGTCTGTGTACATTTCCTGCCTCTTGCCCACGGGTATGTATGTCAGTAATAAGAGTCATAGCACGAGTCTTCTTCAGGATATTCTCTCGTTGTTTCCATAGTTATTCACGATTGAACACCAGAAACTGAAGGTGGCTTCGTGATTTGAGCGAATGTTTACCTGATAGAGTCGGTGTATGAGGCCAGTAAAGCAGCAGTGGTTAAGATATTCCAAGTAGATAAAACCTTGATTCAGAAGCATGATACATCAGCTGTGCAGACTCGCGTTCTTCATTTCTTGCCTTGTGTCATATGAAAAGGAGGCAGCCGTGACCAGTGATAAACACTCATAGGAATCTTTCCTGGTATACAAATGTTCCAGTCCTCTTCGTGACGGAATTAAGGTATGTCCATTGCTCTAAATATTTATTTGAAGTCACTATGCCGAAGCCTAGCTTGATGGTATTGTTTCTGTGTCTGAAGATGTAGTTTGATATTACGAAAGGAGTACGCCAGACCTGCCGAAATCCAGGTCAACACCCTGGCTGAGATTAGGGAAATTAAAGTAGGTAGGGTAGGTAACACTAGGTACTTTCGGCGAGTTATTCACTTAGTACTTACTAGGTACTATCTACCTATTATTGCGGGAGATGGTGCCCCTGGCTATATGCCTCAAGAGGACTGTTTTAGAGGCAGACAGTCGCAGTTTCTATGTTGGGCTGAGAAACCCCGTCCTCTACCTTACACCTGAACCTTTTGAGCTGAAACCAATGATCTTCCCCAACTAATGATAAATCGCTCTCGCCTACCTCGAGCACTGCGAGATAGACGTGTTTGCCCCAGAATGACCTCGCGAGCTGTTAGATGGTTAGTTGCTGAGCTCTACCAAGAACTTCTGAACCCTTACGCTTCACAATCATCGTGCCAAATTCTTGAGGAGATATCTTCTAACTTGTTTCTTTATTTCGCCCAGTTTCAGCTCCCTCTTTCTGAGGACCTTGGTGTTTCCCGAAATGGTTACTGGACAGGAATTCATTAGAAGCAGAGCGTCTACGGGGCTGGCTTGTTTACCCTTTTTTTTATTGTCTGGTGACTAGATTTATAGCGTCACGTATATATTGTACGTTCGAGCAACTCCAAACTTACAATGTTTATGGAGTCTGGAAATAATTGATTTCGAGTGTTTAATCGCCCGGCATCATACTCCGTGGTCTACCGGGAGGAACGCGGCAAAGTGGGTCGAGGGCCGATCCGTCGGACGGTGTAGGGTAACTCACTCGCAGTTTGGTCAAAGGTATGGCACGGCGTGTTGGAACTCATTGATGGCAGAAACTGGTGCCAAGAGCCCTTGGTGGCTAAATACGAGCAGCTATGATCAATTGTTGCTCGTGCTAGTTCAGGTGTCATCCATTATAGCCCCCGGATTTACACTAAGTGAAACTAGATCCGCCTAGCGACTGTGACGAGACTATACGCTCACCTGTTTGCCTCATTTTCCAAAATGAGGTAGTCATGATAGTCATCTATTGCGTTATCGTACGATCCAGGCAATAGTATTCTCAAGAATCTCAACAGCGACCCATATACAGAGATATTCGCGATCCTTTGTTCCAACACAGACTTCGAATATGCTACTTATCGAACGGCAGTTCACTAGTGAGCCTCGCACGAGAAGGCTTCAATGTTGTGGCTTTTTACCACGTGCTACACCTCGATCGGTTAGAGAAACTTGACGAGAGACGTTACTAGTCCTGGCTCTTCTTGAGGCTGCAGGACCGGATGCTACCCGCGCTTATTAACACCGACTTGATGGTGTCTTCCCCGCATATTGACTCGTGATACTTGTGGGCATGGTTAGCAAAGATGCAGAGGTCGTACGCAATAGTCAGGCCAGTAAGACTGAATCATGCATAGTGACATTGCTTATAAGATAGCGGAATGGGATATCTACTTTGTTGTGTTGTTGCCGTGGTCGTTGAAAATTCTTCGGAAACAATACCAGTGCTATGTTCAGAGTGCTCATCATGCGACCGATCTGGAAGAAACGATGGCTTGCCTAGTGATCGACTACGGCACGCAGGGTCTGGCATGCGAGGGATCAGCATGATTTCATCAGAAACATGAGAAACTCTTTCGACCAATTGGTGAGACGTGCACACCACCAAAGGGTCTTCATGCAGGCTGCTAAAAGCTTGCAGGTTGCATAAGGTACTTGAAGATTTCGAATCTCTACAGAGCTCGTTACTAAGAATGCCATGGATATCTTGGAGAATACGATGCAGAGTGATTTCCAGAACGACTTTGTCAACTAAGCTACTATATATTCGAGACTAGGTAGGTAGTTATAAATACTCATTACATGCATTGGAAAGCCTTGTAACTGCTATCTAAAATACGCCAATCGTTCTAGCACGTACGATCTAACAGTCTTGAGACGATGTCAAAGTATCGGAAATAGCACGAGGCGGCCCGTCCGGAATATTAACTTGGATTTTGGTGGTGAGGGCTCCACCATGCACGTACGTACATAGGGCAACAAAGGCAGGTTTGCTTTTGCATCAGGCATTGTCAGCTTGCTCGGTTTAATATAATTTTCAGAGTTGAAGGGACGTTAACGAAGATGCCACCAACAAGAATCTAGGCTTACCTTGCCTACCTATAATCGTATCATACAAACAATTCTACGTCCAACACCAACAGCACCAGGGACAAGAGTCAAGTGGTAGTTGACCCACAAGTCTTCCCATAACCCATCTGAACATCAAGAGATTGTATCATAGCTATCATGTCTCTGTGAAATTTACGACAAAACTTCCGAATTTGTCGAAGCAGCTTTTGGTCAAAGTTTAAATTGAGGATACAAATGCTCAAAATCCATAAAAAAAATCTCGAAAATGACCTCACACGACGTTGATCTTCAAACCCCTGCCAAGTATACCGTATAACCGGGGAACCCGGTCGTAACGATCGAGGCGAAAGCCCCCATGCTCAATCAAATCACGGCCAAGCCCGAGGAGTTAGAATGACACGAGAAGCCTTCTGCAAAACCGTAGCACGTCTATTGGCTCTATCGGCAACCAAGGTCCTTCGGCAATTCTTTACATACAGGGAAATGCCTTGAACCGACAGATTGACAACTCAGGGCTGCTGGGACGACGCAAGCCACAGCCTGTTGATGTTTGCTTTTGAGTCAATTAACCCACTAAAAAAAAGAAAAACACAAGGCGGTTCAGTTGATGAGATGAACAACATCCAAGGAAGTTTTAAAGTTGACGATCATCAACGCTGAGTTGGCAACCCGCAACAGGTGGACCATCTGTGCCCAGGAAGACGCAACTCCCGAGCTCAGACTCATGTTTGTCGTTTCCTCGGGCTGGACAATTTTGGTAAACTTAGCGACAGAAGCGCAAAAAAACCTTCTAGCTCATGGTCAATCCCTACCGTGATGAAATGGCTTGGTTGTCATCTGGAACCAGTGCCTCACCATAGCCTGCACGAGCCCCATGGGTCCATGGCTAGGCCAGGGTATTTGGTTGTGAGGAAATTTGACGTGAAACCAACATCGGCGCTGAAACGAGGGCGGCTTCTGACTGATTGCTTGGGTTATAGAAATAATTATAGACCATAAAGTCTGGACCGATGTTTGAATAGGGTTGTATACGATGGGATATCCGAAATTGCAACGAATACGAAGTGAATAATTTACACCCTGTCTGTTCCCTGCAGAGCTTATCTATCCAATGGATAGACAAGGAAGTTGAAGTTGTATGCAATGGTTATGAATCTGGCATTGAAGCTGCACGTATGAGCCATAGGGCAAAGCAACAAAGTCTTATTGGCGATGCAATGAAGATGGAGTCATGATAAAATATCATGCAGGTGAATGACTTGAATAAACAAGTCCAGGCAAGATTATCGCCAGATCCAATTATGGATAAAGTTCGGCATCTTCAACAGAGCAAAAGACCCTGAATAACTGACTGACTGACTTATGCATCTATCGTCACTCCACACTTCAGTCATCCTTCAGCATCTTGACCACTCACTACACCCTGATAGAGCCTTACCGACCCAGTGATCATCGCGGCTTTTTGTAAAGAGAATGCAGCATCCTTGTTGTGAGGGAATACCCTGAGAAAAGTAAGAGGAAATTGACTGATTGAATGTGCACCCATGAGAGGCGAGTCGTTCGGCTGTTCCTGTCGAGCTTGGCCACTCCCGTCGATGCTA
This sequence comes from Fusarium buharicum, assembly GCA_014822075.1. Lineage (NCBI taxonomy): Eukaryota > Fungi > Ascomycota > Sordariomycetes > Hypocreales > Nectriaceae > Fusarium > Fusarium buharicum. The sequence goes on along the minus strand of JAATHB010000447.1, from coordinate 35,577 downwards.
CACACAGAAAGAGACTTTCTCAATGATGAATTGAGTTACCGTTGGATCCGCCGGTTACGATTCTCACACGTATGTACAAGTTGTCTATAGCCTATGCTGGCCTTCCGTCATTTCTCCCCGGAGATGGATGGACCCTCGGATCTTGGTGGAGGCTTTTTTGGTACCGGCACGGCCGCCGACGACTTTTGTTCTCACTCACATTCACATTTCTTCCAAGCCTGTTTCTCTCTGTGTCTATACGTCTGACAAGACACTAATATCTCTGCTGTCAGACTGTGGTTGCGGCCGAGACGGCACATGCCACTGGCCGCAGCAACAACATTACGTAGTCCGTTCTTGGGGCTTAAACAGAGACCCCTACCTATGGCATACTCAAAGGAGTAAAGGCCAACTGTAATGCCGCGTCACCGAACGGACAAGAAGCGATCCGCTTATGGGGTCGCTCCGTGATCTCCGGGCGAAAAGAGTCGCAGTCTGAAGAGGCATGGCATTGGGCATTATCCAAAAAGTCGGTTCTTCGGTTCTTCGAATCGTCCAGTCTCCTCGGGATACATAGTGGCTTAGGCTCATGGCATGACCTCAAGATTGGATGTCTAGTGGGAAATACAATTACCCCCAAGGGGATCCCGTACAAGCAAGATAAGAAGAATAAGAACCTATCATGCCCTTTGCCCCCCCTCGCATTGTATGACTGCATCATAATCATCACCATCATCACCATCATCAAACTCCCTTTATTATCTCTTGAGCGCTCCAAAAATCCTGTCTGGGGAGCTTTCGTCCACTTCCTTGCCCGCGCCCTTGTCAGCATTTATTTTAGTGCTACTGCACAATACAGCACAGCACAGCACATAATTCTTGCTCTGGTCGTCGTATTGCTTGCTTCTTTATTTCTTGCTTCGTCAACAAAACTCTGCCGGGTTCATCATCCTCGTCGTCGACCTCGATTCATTTCATGTGCCGCTCCGTCGTCCTCTTTCCAGACAATTCCGCCGAGGTTGTTGAACTTTCTCATCCATACCTACCTTACTATCCCAGCCCTTCCATCGCTCTGGCCGGTCTCAGACTTCAGCCCAGCAGCTTCAGTTGAACCGTGCTTAATTGGACTCGACCTCTCGCCTCAACGTTGGCACCCAATATCATTTTTCTTCTTCTTTCTTTAGCCCCCCTGGCTATAGTACTTACTCAATCCTACGTCGCAGCCGCTGTTACGCGCCCTGTCCGTCGGTCCGTCTTCACTCACGATTCATCATTGGGCTGAGCTGAGCTGAGTTGAGTGTTCGAGATTCTCAGGCGACAAAGCAAAAGACACGGACGGGAGAGCGACCAGCCGAACCAGGGTTGCTAGGACCTCTCATCACCGCCAGTCGCGTCAGAGGCTACAGATACAGATGCACTAGCTTCAAGCGAATGAATCCCTTGAAGCTGTTGTTTCGGATTTCCATGTTTTAAGCAGAGGTACGTATTCTATCCCACAGCAGTGTATGCATTGCAGTTGAATTGCTTGGTGTCCTTTTTTATTTTTATTTTTTTTATTCCATCCCGTCTTTGTTGTTTGATGATGAATGATCATCCCGCAAACGCAATGTCACCATTCACACACCCACACCCCTTCTTGATTGCTTTTGGCCATTATCCTTGATATTGGGTCATGCATGCACTCGTACGCACACATTGTCCAAGTAGGTACAATGCCTACAGTACAGCGTACATGATAATAGTCTACAATCTTGCATTTGATACTGCATCTGTACTGCATATTGGTCGATCACTTGTCCAAAAACAAGATATCATTTCTTCATCGTCGGTCTTCGTCCACCATCCATCCATCCATCCCATCAACGCTAGTCTACCTAGTCAAGTGCACAAAGACAGCACAAGACAAAACAGCCTCAACCCTTGTCTAACTCATCGTTCCCCGGGTCCGTAATCCTCTGCCCTGTTTCTCCACCCTTCAGGTTCCCTGTCTGTCTGTCCGCATCATCTCCACAACGCCAAAGAACAAGGCGTGACCCCTACACCTTAGCCTGGTCCCTAGATAGCTCTAGGTTGGTGGTGCTTGTTTGGTGTTGCTGCCCAGTCAATTCCAGGGCTTGTTTGTTAACTCCCCCCAAATCTACCAATCTCGAGGATGCCAGCGCATAATTTAGGGAATTGATAGGCACAGCAGTTCCCTAGACCTGTGCTTCGAGGCCGTGCTCCATTCCATCACCGCTGCAACACACCGTCTTGTTTTATTTACTCGTGCCTTTGTTAGCCCCTCCCTTCCTCCATCACCAATATAACGACTAGAGCTTGGACCCTCTCACGTTCTCTTTGATTATAATCTTCCATGCCCTCTTTCACACGCGCGTTGAATTACAAGGCCTAACCTTACATTGCTGTTTGTTCTTGAAAGTATTGGAGCAAGTTTGGCTTGGTATACATACATTGTCAACACCCACTTACTTTCTTGTGTTGCATTCCATACGTATTCGCTTCCTGGCTGGCACCACCTGCGAATTCTCTTGGCTTTATTGGCCTCGTCATCACCTGAACGAACACAGCTTAACCATCATGACAACAGTTCCTGAATCTCAACAGACACGCTCCGCTTGGGTTCCTTCCCACGACAACGTCTTCTATCGTCCGCGTCTGAACAAGAAGATCTCTCTATCATCTCAACGCTTTCCCGCGCCGTTGATAGGTCCTCGAAGATCTCGCCCTCAAGCGATTCACATCATCAGCTATCCCTCGGGCTACGTTCCTCGAGAATTGCGACCAAACAGCAGCCGACCAAACACTCCTACGCTATCTATTGTTCATCGACGCACGCCATCATTGCAGCCTGCGCCGACTAGCATCTCCAACGGAAGAAGTAGCAGCGATTTAAGCAGAAGAAATAGGAGTTCCAAGCCCCGAACAGCAGTACGCGTACGCCGCCGGGACAAGTTCTTGAAATCATTTACATTTTCGGGCCCCGATTCTTCTTCTTCTTCTGAAGATACTGCTGTTGATTCTACTTTTGGTTCAAATTCTTGTACTACTACTTCGGGTCGCACAACAGCCGAGGCGCTACCAATTGTTGATCGCTCGACTCGGGAAAGTGCGAGCGCTACCGCTGCCGCTCCTGCACTCCAGTCTTGTCAGTCAGGCCCAAATTGCGAGTCTACCATTGGGTCAAATTTTACTGGAGTAGGCGCATCCCCGCCAGCATATGACGACATAACTTCCCGCCCCGGCTCCTCAGCACATGATTTAGCTTCTGCACCCACTTCTCGTTCAACGCCTTTGATCAACTCTACCGATTGCAACGCACAAATAGCCGCAAACATGGCGACCGCCCGCACATCAAATCCGTCGCTCTCTTTATCCAACCCTAATCGCAACAGTTTCATGTCAGTGCGATCTTCATCAAAATCTGCTGTCACTTCAGTCTCCGAGGTTCCGAAACCCGTTGCTTCCGGAAGTGGCGTGTCTTGCTCTATTCTTCTCGCTGAGCCAAACATTTTCCTCACAGGTTTCGATCATGATGGTCATGGTAACCGTGAGGGCCAGAGCGGCACTGCTTTATTACGAGGCAAGCTTCAATTGCGAGTCACAAAAAACGTAAAGATCAAGGCCGTTCAGCTTAAACTTCTTGGCCGCGCTCGTACCGAATGGCCCGAAGGCATCCCTCCTCTCAAGCAAGATGTATTCGAAGAGGAGAGTCTGCGCACCCAAGTACTAACATTTTTCAATGCCATGAATGACGGCTGGGAATCCGAATATGGCAACCAATGCACTTATCGTCTCAAGAACTGCTCCCCAAATGGCAGCTCTACGAATCTTGTCCGACCCAACGCTTCTTCCTCCCTGACCCCGCATCAGAATAACCTTTCGGCAAAGGACATAAAGCGGTTGTCATTGCAGAGCGTTCAGTCACGAAGTTTCCAAAAAGGCGACAGTCCTATTGCCTCCGCCACACAAGCCAAGGGCTTTAAGGTCTTTTATCCTGGTACTTACGACTACTCGTTTGAACTACCCATCGACCATCATCAACTCGAGACGACCAAGCTCCAGTATGGGTCCGTGAAATGGGAACTCCATGCGACCGTGGATCGAGCCGGAGCCTTTAAGCCCAACTTGCACGGCACCAAGGAGGTGTCTATTGTGCGCGTGCCTGACCAGCTCTCACTGGAGATGACAGAGCCTATTTCTATCAGCCGCCAATGGGAAGATCAATTGCATTATGATATTGTCATTTCGGGCAAGAGTTTTCCTATTGGTAGCAAGATCCCCATTGCCTTCAAGCTCACGCCCCTGGCCAAGGTACAGGTGCACAAGCTCAAGGTATATGTGACAGAGTCTATCGAGTACTGGACCAACGACAAGCGTGTTACCCGCAAAGACCCAGGCCGCAAGATCCTGCTTCTCGAAAAGTCCGCTGGCAAGCCCCTCGATCCGTCGTATGCTTCGTCTGATATTCGAACACTACGCGGCGGCGAACTTGACCCCGAGGAACGCAGACAAGCTCGTGAGGCAGCTGCCCGAAGACGGACAGCAGATGCCGCCAGACGACAAACTACCGCCGAGCCACTACCCGAGCCTTCGGCCAACCTTCTAGGCGATTTGGATTTGGGACTGGAAACCATCTGGGGCGCGACAGAGATCGAAGCCAACGTGCAGATTCCGACATGCGAGATGATGGCTAAAAACAAGGAGCTGCGACTCCACCCTGACTGTAGCTGGAAGAACGTCAATGTCTACCATTGGATCAAGGTAAGACTTCTGCCGAAGTAACCTGGAATAGTAGCTAACCATGACAAAGGTCGTTATGCGAATTAGTCGTCTTGACCCTGAAGACCCCTCTGGTACAAAGCGCCGGCACTTCGAGATCAGCATCGATTCACCCTTTACTGTCCTCAATTGTCGTGCCACCCACGCCAACACCAATCTTCCTGCTTACTCGGGCGCGAACTGCAATAGCGCCACATATCAGTCGTCTTGCGGATGCCCTGACGCATTTACTGTCCCCACCGACGCTTCTCCTAGCTCATCGTCTGGTACATTGCCCGGCGTTAATGCCAGCACTGAGAATCTCCCAGCACCACCCCAGGCCGCCCATCTCGCCAACGCTGTCGGTGGACAACAAGAGCCCCGGCCGATCCATCTGCTTCGAGTTCCAAGCTTCAACCCCCCTGCGTTTGAAGACGACATTGCACCACCTCCTGCCGCCGAACTTGTTACGGAGCCACCTGAGCCTGTGATGACTCCTCCACCACAGTACGATGTCGTGGTTGGAACCCCCAGCGTCGACGGTATGGCCGACTACTTTGCGCGACTGGCCGATGCCGGATTTGAGGGTCAGGATGATTCAGAGTCGGATCCTGACGACTCTCCACCAAGAATCCTTGATCGGTCCGGACGTGTCAATGTGGCCAATCCTCGGACCCCTGGAGGTAGAAGGATGCCGAGTCGCAGCCTCGAGATTTCCAGGCCCTCTATTCAACTCGACATGAGCGCTGTCCGTAACCGAGCTGGACGAGCAGTGTGAAGAGCGCTGTCCGTCTGTGTTTGGATATAACGAGAGATTTTGCCTCATAGCAAGGCACGCTCAAATGCGAGCTTATCAGAAGTACATAAACTGACGTTTACGCTGTTTACGATATTTATGTCTTTTTCTTCTTTTCATTTGTCAACAGGTTGTATCAATCAAGCATATAGGCTGCATCGAGCATTGGTTGGGATGGATAAGGTCTTGCGGCGTTACATTTTGCTATTCGTTTTCCCAGAGAGGATCAGGCGTTTTCAAATAGGAAAAGGATGGCAAAGCAAGTCATTAACTTCGGATCCATTTTGGAAGGAAGGGAGGATATACCTTGGATATTAAAGGGTCATGGGTTAGGACATATGCGCTGGAAAAACGCATACTCACGTATCGATACCACATCGTTTCTTTTGCTACTGAAAATATACCAGCCCGCTCAAAGGGTCTTTTGTTCAATCGTTGATCCAATCGTTGTAAGCTTGAACAGTGGTGTCTTGAAGATGATGCGTTTCAAGGTAAGGTTGCGCATGAGGCGGCCAGGATAGGATTGTTCACACAGTGGAATCATGGGTCTCGATTAGACTGGGGTGCGGACACGACGGAGAATAGGTCGTGGATAGTCGAAACTATAGAAATGCGGTGAGGAGTGAGGAGTGATCAGCATATGAAGATCATGTACTAAGGGTCCAAAGCTAATAATCAGGGTCCATACATTTTTTAGCGCCGACTATATTAGTGGTATCACTAGATAAACTCCAGACTTGAAAGTCTTCAGTCGAGCTAAGTTACTAATTCCTGGGTGAGTGAAAACCCCCCTATCATCAACCTCCCATATCTGGGCGGTTCAATCATTCGTTCGTTTTTCCGACGCAGTGGGAACCGCGGTACAGAAAGCTGCTCCAGGATGAGGAGTCGGGAGCCATGTCCTGCTAACCTGGTAGTTCATAACTGCGGGTATATATTCGTGGTGGGTGTACGAGAGGTTGCTTTGAGGGACAGGTGACATATACCTGCTTGGGACAGTACTCTATAGATGTAGAGGACATTCACATATGGGGTGGGTCGGACACACGACTTGATCGTAAGAGGGGGCAAAGCGTGCAAGTATGCCAACAAGGGCATAATAAAATGCATTGTGCATTTTGATTGATACTAGAGTAACGAGAGACAAAGCTTTAAAAATATCACAGACAATAATAGAACCAACGAGTAATCCCAAATCCAAAAACAAACAAAACGCCATGTCCTCTTCCTTACATGGTATCGTGACAGCCGCAGGCATGTAGCCCCATAACAAGTTTCTTGCCTCTTTGAATCAAGCGCCAACACTGACCTCCGAATTGACAGGCTGCTTCTGCTTCTCCTGGTCCTTGTTCGGCATCAGCGGATGATCCGGGTCGTAGCCAACAGACTTGACAATGCCTAGTCCTTTGGTGCGGCCCTCACGGAACAGCAGTCTATCGCCCGGAGCAAGGTATTCGGGGCGCTGGACGAAACGGAAGGCGACAGTTGCACGATCTCCTGTGCGGATGAGCTCCCGGTCGATATCAATGATGGCACAAGTCTGAGAGACAGGGCCAACATGAAGCATAGCCTGATACTTAGTCTTGATGGTTGTCGCATGAGACAGGATGAGCACTGAAGACGTTAGAGAACAGAACATAAAATATGGATTTGGGCGCTTACCTTCTGCAATAAACTCCCGATGCACCTTTGGCATTATCTGACCCTCGATCTTGGGGAGGACGACCATTCCTTTCCTGACATCCTTACGCTTGACCTTCTTCAAAGCGAAAGAGGCAGACTGACCAGCCGATGCAGCTGGAACCTTTATCCTCTTACGCTCGATGGATCGAATAACGGTGGGTGCGAATTGTCCTAACGAATCGGGTCCAATAAGGACGTTGTCTCCCTCGTGAACTACGCCAGACTTGATGATGCCAGACACCACAGTACCTGCGAACGGCACTGAGAAGGTGTCGTTGACATGGAATTCGAACGGAGCATCCGAGTTGTATCGTCCGTGATGAGGCAGAATGTTGAGGAATGTCCTGACCAGATCAAGGTTTTCTCCCGTGACGTTGGAGACAAGGAAGACGGGACATATCCTTTGGCTGACAAACTGAGTCGCTGTGTTGATGCACTCTTCGCGAGTCTTGATGAATGTTGGAATCTTCCGCGCTCCGGGGCTCTTCATGATCTTTGTAATCTGCGATAATGTCTGCTCTAGGATATTAGGGGGGCAGATGTCGATCTTGGTAACGACCACCATGACGGGAACATTGAGGGCCAATGCAATACCCAGGTGCTCCTTGCTCATGCCAATAAGGCCATTATTAGCTGCGACCATGAGCAAGCAATAATTGGGGCTACTCGAGAGCAATCCAAAAACGGTTGTTCGTAGGTACTTCTCGTGGCCGGCCAAATCGGTAAAGGTAATAACCTTGGCACTTCGCTTTCCTATTTCTTCCCAGGATAGCTTGCCTGTGAATAGTATTAGCAACTTGATACCTCGTACGAGAGGCTATTAAACCTACGTCCGGGGGTGTCAGAGGTTATGACCTGTCCCATCGTGTCGAAGCCCATGATTTCCATGCCAACCGAGCTGGTTCGCCCTGTCTCTATCTCGTGCTTGTGTCGGAAGAGGTTGACTCGAGCCTTTCCTCGTCCATCGTCGAGATCGCCCTTAACTAGAACGCCTAGCATAGAACTCTTGCCGGCATCAACTGCAGCGTGTTATTAGGGGTCCTTGGCCAAGTCCTTGAGTAGCTTACCATTCCCAACCACTGCTATTCTCGTTTCAATGACGTCTTCTATTGTTGAAGGATTCTGGCGGATGAGTATCTTGCCACTGCAGCTCTTATCCTTAGCAGGCTTGTCGGCAAGGCTCGCAGCTTCCAGGTCGCCACCGACGTTCTTGGTTAATAGCAGGTCGCAGTCAGCACGAAGTTGCTTCGCCGCTGACTGGAGTGTCTTGAATGCTTGATTCCATTCGTCGATGGTCAAGTTCATCGAGTCGCCATTGTTTTCATAACCAATCTCGAAAACACACTCGCCGAAGCCCTCCTCTAGCCGGTCTCCAATTAGATCCTCCAACTGCTTCAAAGTGTCTTCGTCTGACCCTAGGAGGATGTCCTTGAGAGGCACTCGTGGTGCTGATTCGGCAAGATCTAGATTGTCGAAAAGCTCGTCGAGTTCTTCGTGATGCTCGGCCCCCATATCGGTTGTCTCAGCTGCGCTCGTTGTTGTTCTTGCGGTGGGATATCGCAAGTTCTGTTGTTGTTCGACATAGTCGGCAAAGTCGCTAAGTGCCTGCTCGTTTATTATGAGTCTGTTGTTTCTGGTATTTCAGTGGAATAAACAAACCGATTCGCCCTTGCGCTTCTCGTGCGCTAATGGTTTCGTCGACATGTTGACGATGAGGTCATGCGATTTGTATCGTGCAAGGTATTCGTGTAATCATTGATTGAACTGGCGCAAGTGTTCACTTGACATCCAGGTAGATACTTAAATATTCAAAGGATGATGTTTGTGCAAGAAAAGGCTGCGCCACTTCTCGCCGTCTGACTGATACAATTAGACCTCAAGGTTGAGAAGAGTCATAGACAAAGTTACAGCTTCCGCCTTGCGCGGGGTGACTCCCGTCCGACTACACCTGCCGCCACGGTATAGCATCTTATCGATAAGAGCTATGCGCACGGTCCCCATCTGAAGCTGAAGTGGCTGTCTCAGCGTCCCGAAGCCGCATTCATATATCGGGGTTGTGAAGGTGCGACAGGGGATCATGCAGCAGCACCTCTAAGTTGGAGGTTTTGTGCAGTTACAGAGAGGATGAGTACAACAAGTCGTTATTCGGTATCAATAAATTGTGCTATTAAGTCTCTATCGGGTCCTTTGACTGATTTGGTCAGGGTGAGCTTTTCAACCACAATAGTTGCTTATCCAGCTTTGACTTCATTTTCAGCTGTGAAGCTAGGTATGTACTTGAGTATTGACAGTCAGTCATCTCTACCCATTCTGGATTGAGAGCAGTCTCAACTTGTTGAGCAGTGACGTGTGTCCAGCTCATTGCACCTGACCTTGGTATAGCGCAATCTGCTGCGTTTGGTTGCAACACATCCATCGTCGAGGTGGGCTATGCGCATTTGTATACATGGCACAAACTATCCTGTATTTGTTTCCTTCTAAAAAGGTACTCCGGGTGAGATGAGAACAACACTGTCGCCTGGCACCCAGTTAGTATATCGAAATGGTCAGATGCTAAGCTGACACTTACCTCTCACAAACAACATCTCAGATTTCCGGCTGATAGTCTGTATTCTCTGTCAGTACCGGAATTTAATGTTCCAGATGTGTAGCTTTGGCGTACCTTGAGCTCGTCATCATCCTCATCCTCATCCACAGTGTAGATTGTCTCCTCGACTTCTCCCAGCACTAGATTGCAGTGGCTGTCATAGGCCTATCTCATTGTTAGAACTTCCTTATGAGTATGCTAGGGTTTTACTAACGTGTAGCTTTCCTTTGAGTTCACGATCTCCTCGAAGCTTGACAAAGACTACCTCATTGAGCAAGAGTCGGACGAGGTCGAGGGGCTCCGAGACGTGATGGGGTTCTTCACCGGCGTCAGCCATGGTTGTATTCGAGGGTTGTCGTCTGAGTTTGGTTCGGTTAGTGAGTGCGGTTTCGACAAGGTGAGCTGAGTTGTCCGGGGTTGAGTGCTGAGCTATGACTATGAGCACCGTTTCTGTGGAAAACGCAAGTTGGCAGGGTTGGAAAATCTTCGGAGAAATCGGAAGTGTTATGCAGTAAGTGAGGGGATACTGTATGTATCTATACCACGTTTTACCCCATGTTTTGATGCAGTTATGCGTAACGCTGCTGGACTGAACCTTCCCGATTGAGGGTTACACGCAGCCAAAGCCCCCCTCGCGTGAATGAGGAGGTGTTCGTTCTCCTCAGTCTCATCAACCCTCCTTTTGTTCTCGTCTTTCTGTTATTTATCGCTAGAATTCCATTGCCATGCTTTGGCGACAAATCCTCTCAAGAGGACCCCGTCTCGATCGCCATTCAACATCTCCACTCACTACTGCGCTACCGCTACCGCAATCGCTACGGATCTACGACCCACCACTAAAGAACCGACGACCCGCTGAGGTGGATCTAAGTCGAAGTCGACGATGGTTAGCAACTCACTCGACTTCAACATTCACAAAACAATTGGGCAACTTTCCCGCAAAAGCGAGTTCTGCGAATCACTCGACGCCTCTAGACCATCTCCTGAGAGCTATACAATATCGTGATAACGCTCGCATTACATCAACCTTTCTCGAATGGGTCGCTTCGTTGAATGGCTCCAATGCCGCGCTTCAAGAGCTAGCCAAACTCCCTGTCTCAACCTTTTCCGAAATTCTAAGATGTCTAGATCCAGTCGCAAATACCCAACTTGATGTGGCCCATGGCCTCAATCTCGATCTTGGCCAGGCCCAGTTCACCAATGCCGGCCAAATAGTCGACGAATTTGGCGTGCGGCATCACCATCGTTTTGTCCTTGAAGCCATGAAGGTCCTAATGCGTGCTCGTCTTGACACTGGTCGCCAGCTTATGATATATGACTACGAGGTACTCATTCGCTGTGCTGGTGCTGCTTCGGACATGCAGGCTGCCATGTACTTTTTCGGCGCCATTGCGACTAACAACATGGCTCGTCAACGCAATACGGCAACTTGGAACGAGTTCATCAAGGCTCGCTTCCAGATCGACCCTATATATTATCAGTTTGATCGCTCACGTATGGTCTACACTGGACGACTAGCGTATAGGGCTCGACGGCGTATGAATCTCACAGACCTCTGGCGTACTGAGGGCCTGCGATACGCCGTGAACGCCCTTAAGGCACTGCCCTTCGGCCGCCGACGTGACCGGCCATGGGCAAATCATACCCTGTGGATGAGGAATAAGAGAGGATACTGGAGCTACAAGGCACACTGGGAACGTTCAAAAGCGTATGGTGTTTTATTAAACGAGGAGTTGTTGTGCAATACCATGATTGCGTTTGCGCGATCCGGTTCGCTCATGCACATCAAAGGCGTTGTTCTCTTAAGAGGATTTCGCATCAAGCTCCACGAAAACATAAAAACAGGCGAGGTTTCAATTTCTGGCGGCAAGCGATTCCGTGCGGGCAGTCCTCGAGAACCCACCGAACGTTTTCTCAATGCCATTGTTGAGGCGTTTGGGTCTATGTCCCATATCACTACCGCACTCAAACTACTCGTCTTTGTTTCACGCGCCTACGAAATCCCTATACCCCGTAAAACGTGGTCTAACCTGCTCAACTGGGCTTATGTCTGCGCGTCCAAGCCAAATCGGTTTCAGCATCGCATGATGGGCAACTACCTTCCCAGTGCTGCCACTGACAAGCATGTCGTTGAGATTTGGAAGATTATGACTTCGGAACCGTTCAACATTGAGCCTAACTTTGATGACTATAATATTTACATCAAGACGCTCATTGTTCAACGAAGACTCCGACTCGCACTGGACATAATTCGCAATTATGTCGTCCCCCATTATCGCCACCTCGAGAATGAACACCAGCAAATCGTCTTTGACGAAGTTCTTCAAGAGGTCTCGGAACCCAGCAGTCGCCGCATTCGGATAGAAACGCAAAAGGAATACGTTTGGTACCACATCGCCAACTGTTTTAACCAACTCCTTAGCGTCGCATCCAAGAACAGATGGCAGCGAGAAGGCGATTTTATGAAAATCGTCATCCCTGACCTCGTTGCAGAGTTCAGCGAGTTTCTGCACGACCAGATAGACTATCGCACCTCCCAGGGCTACGTACGCCTCGAGCGCACTATGCAGACACCCCGCTTCGACTGGGTTGGTGGAACGCGCCAGACACTGCCCCAACTTAGGGGTGGTATGGAGGCTCGCATGATGGAGCTGAAAGGACAAATCGAGACGAAGTCTACCTTTGAGGAGCGCGCTGAAAATTGGCCCACGGTTCCGGAGATGACTATACTCGAGTGGAAGCGTAAGCCCAGGCCCAGAATCCGGGCTCTAGGCCCTCCTCCCGAGTCGACAGATGTAAACGCGAGGGAGTGGTGGAAGAAGTTAGAGGGGGAATTAATGACGTAGAGGCTATGTCCCCTGGATAAATATAGACGATCGTCATCTAAATGCGTTGCACGGAGACTCATAACGTAGCGATTCCAGCAGCGTCTGTATAATCAATGCATCATTCATAACCAAAGTCAAGATATCATAACAACATAATGCCACTTTCCGTCGTCATCTTATCATGGGTATCTAAATCTCTCGCCATGTACTTCCTCAACCACCAGCCGGCTCATCTCGTCGGCCCAGATCGTCTCATGGTATAACTAACTTACATCAACGGATCCTGTACAAGTATACATTGTTGACCAAATCTTTCCCGATTTTCTGTTCTCATCTTGTTCTGTGATCCTGTTCCATCTTACACTTTGCTTCCATACATGTTCCAAATAACAGAATACACATGACACATTTTAACATCATGAAGGGGTAAAAACAAAGGAAACAAAGAAAAGGTATAGGTGATAAGTAACGGAACCAGCCCGTTTAGATCACGACGCAGCTTCAGCGAGGACACTCAGGAGACTCACTGCTGCGCCGCCAATGCCAACAGCGCCGAGGGCTTCTCCCCACTTCTTCCTCCCTTGGGGACGATCATCTTTCCTTGTGCTCCTCCTATCGCGATCTCGGTCGCGATCTCGTTCACGGTCTCGGTCTCGGTCACGATCTCTCTCGCGATGATATCTCTTTCCGCTGTCATAGTAATAGTCACCGTGTTTATCGCTGCGTGAATGGCGGTCTCCGCTATCAGAATACCTTCGCGGGCGCCGCGAGGATCTTGGTGGACTTAGGTGTCGACGCTCTCGACGATGGTCGCGATCTCGGTCACGATCACGGTCACGGCCATGATCATCCCTGTAAGATCGGGGACTCCGGCCATCTACTTCGTACGGCTCCGGGTCGAAGCGCACGTGGTTCTCATTTCTGTTCTTGAGAATTGGCTTGGGGAGTGTGGTGCTTGACGGAGACGTCCTATCCTTGGTAGGGGGATTGACGATAAACGGATAGCTCTTCGTACCCTTGTCAGATGCCTTGTCGTCATCTTCATTTGTAGCATCGGTATCATCAAAGACCTCGCTATCATCGTCATCATCCCGACTGCTTTTAGAATCCCGGCGTTCAGTGTGATGATCATGTCTGCGAGGCGGCGGAGCACGTCTTGAGCGGGCAGCACGACAAGCTGCACTCTCACGGGCAAATTCGGTGACCTGCTCGCGAGACAAACGACCCAGAATCGCAACATAGTCGGGTCGGGCCTCATAACGCACGCCAGCCCGCTCAAGTACCTCGGGGCTGACAAGTTCCCGTCTGATCCTGGTCCACTGAGCATCAGGAGGAATCTCGTTGCCCCATCGGTCAGGGGCCAGACGAGAAGCACTACTCCGTGGGCTGCTACCGTAAGACGGCGGGCCACTGCCGTTAAGATGGGAAGGCATAGGGGGCATTGAGCGCGGAGACGCCTCGTAGTGATTTGCAGTGGGCGAGGCGGACATCTCTGGCACGTCCGGTAAAGTGCCGACGTTATTGACCGATAGATACTTCTGGCCAGGTGATAGACTATACTGATTATTGGACTGAACGTTCAGGTTGGCCATTCGCGAGTTGAGATGATCCATGGCGATAAGGTCCTGAGTCGAAACCAGTGCCATAGAATAGTCGGACTCATTATCACCATCTCTTGGGGACGATGAAGTGGCATCTCTAGTGGTGTCGCTATTTGCTCTGCGTCGGCCACCCGTGATAATAACAGGCGGGTACTTGTCGTAAGGGCTACTGTCAAGCTCTCTAGGAGAAGCAGGTTGGGATTTGGCTTCGTGCTCCAGGAGACCTCTCACAGTAGGATAATTACCGCCATACTGATTCTGAACGGATTCGAGCTCACGGATGTATGCTCGTAAAACATCCTAATGCTGTGTTAGTCGTAACGACTTACAAGAATAGAATGATCAGCGACGCACCTTGTGTTTGCGTAGCACTTGAGGAGAGAAACCCTCTTTTTCAAGTTCAGTCTTGAATTCGCGCCACATGTCGTCCTCGTCCTCGATAAAACTGCTTTCGTTGCGATTCCGGAACAAATTGGTGGCGATTTTGTCAACTACATCCTTGATGTTTTCGAGTCCCTCTTGACCTTCAACGACCTTGGTTGGTCTGTTTTCGGCATGCAGCTGAACGGCGTCAAGAAACAAGTCAACACTGGTTTTGTCGCTAACCAGTTTCTGCTTCATGACTGAAATCCTGTCATCGCGTAGGCGTTCATCTTCAGGCATAACAGCGCGGCCATCTCCATACTTGTCGAGAAGACTTTCGAGCTGAGCAAGCGTGAAATCGCAGTCTTCGACGAGCGGTGCAAGTTGGCGGGCATAGAGCGACGAGGATGAGGCGTGGGCGTTGTTGAGAACAGAATCTTGGTCGGCAGCTTCGACGCGCAGATGTCGCAAAGCTAGATGAAGGTTTCGGACGGCATTAGCGACATCGGTAAATGGGAGGCCCGACTGTTTGGCGCGAAGATAGAGAGTGCGGGCGAGAGCATCGACAGCATCGATGTGATGGACGGTTGAGCCGCCGCTCATGGCTCGTGATTTGAAGCTCAGGAGAGCTCGATTACTGTATTTAAGCTAGATATGTGGTAAAGTTGAATCGAGGATGTTCTGTATCGCAAGCGGTTGAGGTGAGAGAAGTGGGCGCTTGCAGATAGGTGGGTGTTTTGTGTGTTTTGAGATTCGGTATAAGCTGGAAGGTGCAAGTAGTAGGTAGTTGGCTGGTAAGAAGCAGGTATTAGTGATTCTGCAGAAGGAGTGTTGCTTGCTCAAAAGCTAGAAACCGCAGGACAAGGTAGGCAGGTAGATAAGTAGATATTCAAGGATGAATGTGAAGAGAGCGGCAAGAAGATGGAAAGGGTTGGGCGGGAAGAAGGGAGAATGAGTAGAAGATGGGGGGATAGTTTATCAGGTTCAAGTGAAGGTTGGGGAGGTACAAAGACGTAGTAGCTTACCTCTAGAACAGGCACGCGGAAGAGGCGTAGGAGCCCGGGTAGAGGTACAGTACGTGAGAAGGCTTCTATCACTTGATGGAATGGATGTGTGGGTGTGTTAAAATTTAGGTAGGCGTGGTACTGTACGTATTTTGAAATCCGGGCATGGCTGCTGATGGTGGTGATGCTATGCTGATGGAGGGTGACCACACTGACCAGCATCCTCGTGCTGTATTTTGTTTGGTACCTAGAGTACACCTGGTACATAGATTCCTTTTCATGTCACTCAGCGCAGGTACTCGGATGATTAATGATCTCACCAGGTGCCTCGACTCTAAAAGTTTCTCGTGCTTCAATGTCAATGGAAGCTTGGAAAGAGTACCTCTTGCCTCCAAAAGAAATTTATCAAAAGCCAGCCGAGCCCATCAGAACAAGAAGGCCCCTGTATTTCCGGGGAGCAGTGGACCAGGCCCCCGGTCTTTGTTCTGGGTATAGTGACGTAAGTAGCCGCTGTCTGAGCTAGCAGCCTTACATCATCGCTTGTGCATTTCAACCTGGGACCTACCTAGACGAGGCTGGCTACTAATCTTGTCACAGGGCCATTTGTTTTACTGGAATTTGAATTGCTGTACTAGCTACATGATTTTCCTCTCAAATGCCATTTTCTCTGTTCAAGGCTCAATACAATTAACTTATGTCCATTGACTGTTTTGTACTAAAAACCGTTTCTCTGGCGTTTTTGCCTCTGACTTGACTGCGCCACCCGCTCGGCAACGGGGCGTTTCATGGGGCATCTTCTGCTTGGTGGAGCCCTGAACTAATTTAGCGGCATCAAGAAAACTCCCCCCCAAAGTCAGTCAGGATGACGAGCAGAATTCAGGGACAACGGCTCGACAGGGTCTTGGGGTCTTTTTTTTCTTATCCGGAGACAGACAGAGCAAAAGATCAACTGTTTCAGCTTTTTGTTTTTGCTCGACTCCTGTCAATCATTTCATCACCACTTTCTAATTTCAGATCCTCCAGCCCCCAGTCCAGTCCAGTCCCAGCATTATGACTTGCTTTAGGTCACTCAAGGGAATAATGATTACCAGTCCCTTGGAAACAAGATGCTTGCTCGACATTATCGGTTGGGGTCCGATATTCCCGCCGTCATCATATACTAAAAACATGTACGTTGCAGTACATACTGACTGACACCCAAGACGAATACAGTTCGTACTCGGCTGCTTGGCGACTTTGACTTGGTCAATTTGTAAGCCATTCTGACAGACATTCTCTTTTCTAGAACATGTACTAGTTTTCTTAGCCCATCCACTAACACTCTGCTCTCTTCGCAATGGGCTCCTCATTCGCCTCTAGTACCTGGTGTGAGCATCCCAGTCCTCGTGAGAGCATCGTATCCACTCCCAATACTGCACAGTCTCCTCCACCAACGAGCCAAGGCCGATCTACAATGCAGGGCTTCCTGTCCTTCATTTTTTGTACTTGCATAGCTTGAACACATCCTCGGCTCGCTACAGCCGCTCTCAACCTCAATCGTTTGTGAGCTCGGTTCCGTGCATTAGTTGCATGCCGGCAAAGACTCCCCGGTGAGCCATGACCAGGCTGTGCTTTTGCTGAGAATTACTAGATACGCTTGGCTTTGATAGATAGAACGGACACGAAAGCCGAGATGATGAGAAGGTTCGGACTTAGTGCAGGCAGCCATTTGATAGACGTTCCTCTATGCTCTGACGCTGATCCCATAGTCATACATTTACAGTACTGTAATGTTATGTACTGTACCTTCGGGAGCGATTGAATTCGATGATACTCGGTGACTCACCCTCATGCCAGATCCAATGCGTTACACCTGTCATCCAAGTTCGCCCGCACGTCACTTCACAACCTTAGTAGTTTGCTGCACGTAACCACAGCACAGGGCTGACCGGCAGGCGGACTGCCCTCGCTCGTCATGCCACGCTACCTTTTGCTCTGTGGTTCGTCGCAAGCTTCCGAGGTTCTCAAACAGCTACAACTATTGGTTTGTATCAAGCTATGGTTGCCTTTTACAAGGCGAGTATTCAGGTAACCTTAGTTGGTGCATGTCACGCAGCAAAGCAGGTTCGGTGAACCTGGTCGTACATCTATTGGTGATACCCAAAAATTGAAAAATTCATTCTTTTGATACGCCTCTTGTCTTTTCTCGGGTGCCAAATACAGCTACCGACTCCTCCATGCTGGTCTTATCGCTACAAAACAAACCACAACAAAGAGAGCACCAACATTTCCGGTTCATAGATAACCCAAAGCCCCCTCGACATGTGATCCTAATTACCACGTCCGCGCCCCCTCTTCTCTTCTGACATGCGTCGTGTGTAGCCGATCTCTTTCGCTTTTGAAACTGCCCCGCGTCTCTTTTACGCTTTCACCACGGTTCCTGGGCGCAGGCTCGCCTTACTCTTCCAATCCGCGCATAGAAACGGGAACCCTCCACGGCAAGCCAAGCCCCCTAGGACTAGTCTCGTTGGGCGTCAACATGGACACTACACCTTTCAGCCGCATTCCATGTGGTATCGCAGGTCGGCAACGTGCTTCCACCTGGAAGCCCCGCCGTAGCGCAAATCTTTTGGTTGCCTTCTTGGAAACCTTCTTTTCTCCGAGACTTCAGAGCCTTAGATTGCTAGCTTCTCTAGCGAGTATGCCTCCACCTTCTGACTGATCAGGTGGCCCGTCTCTCGCATGCTGCGCTGCACCACCTCGCCGCCCGACACCACCTTGCTCTTGGTCGGGAGTTGCTTTGTCTTAAGTCCCAACGGGAGCAGTCGAGACTCCCGGCCCTCCAGTTGCATTGGAATTGGCTTGTTTGTATTCCATGCCTGCCGAGCTGCACCGCTCTTCTGCGACGCCAGCCCGAATCGGACTGCCTCGCCAACAATGCCGTTCAGATACACGGCCTCTTCTAGACCCTCGAGAGCCGCAGTCACTTCAAGTTTCAATGCTGTCAGCAAGTCGCCGGTCTCGGACTTGTCACCGGAGATAGCGTCGTTCAACAACCACCCTCCGGCACCCACGGCATCGAGGCATCGACCGAGGAGATCCGAAATCAAGGTGATCACGCCGTCAGGAGGCGGGTCGTTGCCCTCAGAGTCAAAGCTGGTTGGGTCGACATACAACGATGTCCACGCCCCTCGGACAAGTTCCACTCGAAGTGTGTAGATAAGCGACAGAATCTCCTCCGTCTTAAGCGTAGCCCGGATAGCCTTGACAGTGGTCACTGCCGGCAGACGCCAGAGCTTGGTAAAGGCTAGCGTAAGTCCTCGCGAACGACTGCTGCTGTCATCTCCAAGATAGTATTCCGTAATAGCAAGGTCCCGCTCCAGGTCGTCAAGATCCATCTCATAATTCTCAGCCCCATCGTCTGCCTCGTTCTTCAAAAGCTTATTACTAGCCGGCTTCTTGGGATCGGAGATGAGGTCAAGGTTGAGCATCAAGGCTCGAATGGTCAGAAGGAGCTCCAGTTCGCCGAGCTGCGTTGCCTGAAGGTAGTTCAACACCAACGTCATTGATGGGTCGGCGTCGGTCAAGCCCGCGAGGAGGTCCTCAATCATGTTCTTGTTATCAAGAGCCTCAACATCAAACTCGTCCCTGAACGCAGCCTTCAAGTTTGAGAGGGTCAGGTGACCAGCAACAACAAGGTAGGATGTGACGTTTGTATCGGGTAAAATAAGCTGCAGCTTGGGTCGTGATTCTGCTGCCTCTGTCATAGAGATGGAAAAGATTCGCCCAATGGCGTAGAGAACCCAGCGTCGGTCAACAATGGCGTATGAGGACACTGCTGAAAGCCACTCCCATTCGGGAAGTTCTTGGGAGTCCTTCTCTTCCTGTCCGTTAACCGCTTGTCCGTCAGCGTTGTCAGCTGTGCGCAGGCTCACGCGGAATCGTTTCCGTAGCAGCGTCTCCCATTCACCAAGGTCACCCTTTGACAGATATCCGTCTGCAGTGTCGAGTTCGCCGCGAAGCTTGGTCATATACTCCTCGGTCATTGAGCCTGGAACATACTTAGAGAACTCTGCTGTCGGCTTTTCTGTCTTGGCCTTCTTAGCAGGAAGCTCAGTAGCAGTTCCACGGCCAATAGAGTCAATCAGAAGGCCCTGTTTCCGTCGCTTCCCGTGACTCTTAGGGGGTTCGACTTGGATTGAGACAAGGACATTGTCTACCAGGGCAACAACTAGTTCTTGACTTCGCAGATAGCTGATCAACTGGCACGTTCTGGGCTTTTGGCTTTCAGTGAGGACCTCTGATAGGTCGAGGGACGTATTGGCGTGGATCGAACGGTATTGATGGTTGTAAAGGCCAATGGACTCGAGGGAGCATGACAGAACAAATGGCCGCGACAGGCGAGAGAAAGAAACTGCGTTTTCCATTTGCACCACAGACTTGAGCTTTGGAACAGGCGTGGTAAGATCGTAGACGCTCAGAAAGCCTTGATGTAGCTGCAAGAGTAGAGCTGCCTGTACGTCCACTTGGTAGGCAGATGTATCAGCGCCGCGAGCTGAGGGAGTACCGATTGGGGCGATTTCGAGGGGTGACAACTTCTGGATATCAGACGTGGTAGAAGAATCTCCCGAAGTTGCAGCCAGGATGACTGAATGTCGGCTTTCCTGGCCCTGACTTATAGACCTCGACACTAGCGCAACCAGCTCAGGCTCAGAACCAGGTGTTTTAGGGAGCGCACTGAAGATTTCTGGCTTGTCTTTGAAGATTCCCTCACTAAACTCAGCAAGTGTACCTGAGGTAACGTAGTCCACTTCGAAGCTTTCAATCTGACTTGCGATAGCATCCTGGACAGCGGATTTTGACGATGATGTCCACTGAATCGCAAGGCTCTCGGCCGAGAGCGAGACAAACTCTCCACTCTGGCAGACAGCAATCACATCACCCACATTTGATTCCTCAGATACACTCGAAGAGCAGGTTATGTATCGAACGGGTGAGGTCTTGAGAATCTTTGAGGCGGTCGTAGTCGAGGTAGTCTTGCCATCTTGATGCACAACATCCTTGAACAGCGAGATCTTCTGGCCTGTGGAATCGCGAGTAGAGATATATGTGTACCGAGAAACATCGTTTGAACCAGAGCGTCGAATTCTGACAGAGTAGGGAGCGCAGGTGAAGGATTCTTGCGGTGGGATAGGGTACGAAGTGATCAATCTGGAAGCTGGAACCTGCAGATAGTTAGTGACAGTCCATGCGATACCCTGTGAGCAAAACATACATCATAAATGCTCGTTGTTTCTCCATCAACACCGACAACTAGTTCTGTCCTCTTCCTCTTCTTCTGGCCATCGCGCAAGCCATAGACCTCTCGCGCAACGATGCGACCTTCAGTATGGTCAAGTGGCCGGGGAAGAGTCGCCAGGACGAATGGCTTGTGTATTCTATATTCGGAAGCCATGGCGACTACGGTACCGTGGTGCTGATATATACCGTGAACTCCAAGGAATACAATTCGTTGTGTGCGTCTTCCGGCCTACACTTTTCTCCAGCCGATCGACAAGTGAAGCTCTCTCTGGAAAAAAAAGTTGAAGAGCGGGCCGAAACAAATTCCGCTGGTGGTGGGGCGATTCCAGGCGCGGTCTAGTGGGGTCAAGCACCTGCACCTAGAATCCCTGACGTAAAAAAATACGTACCCGTCGCGTGAATCAACGCGTTCAGTGCCAACCACTTTAACGCGAACCCTGGGCCGAGCTTCTTCATCCTCGACCTCGACGATTGCGGTTCATTTGCACCAAGACACGCCTCAGATTGGAATTCTTTCTTTTTCCTTACAAGATTCCTTGAAAATCACTCTCTTCTTTATCTAGTACCTCAAATATCGCAATCATTCAACTTACTATTCGTGAAATGGTGGTTTAATGCTGGGTCTCAAGGTAGGTTATCGAACTTGCATCACAGCTTCTCCTGTATATTGATTTGCTCTTCTCACAGCCTCTCGCGTATCAATGGGATCTGTATTGATTGAAAGGATGGCTCAAGAAGGCATAAGGGAACCAGAAGTAAAGAAGGTCCACCCCTTCTTTACCAAAGGTCCTGTTGCCGATCTTCCCAACTCCTCAGAGCCACCAAACCCACATCCTGCGGCTTCAGGCCACGAACCTCTTCGTGAAGATGATCAACTAGAATCAGAGGGACATCCTAGAAGGAAACGTCGAAAGAACGACGCCGCTCTCCCACAAGATGCACCTGGACCGAAAAAGCAGCAGCGGCAACGTCAGAGCCAAAGATTGTCCACAGGCGACACGACCAAGACCATAGAACAGACCCTCGATATAAACCCGACCGAAACTATAACCACGAAATTTCCGACACCCCCATTAAGCGATACATCAACCAAGCCCACCGAGAACCCGTCGCAGTCTACTCCCGCCGTGCCATCCAACTCTGCAAATCCCCCAGATACCAAGACCAAAGTTTTAAAATGGAATCCCAAGACTGGAACATTAGGATCGCCACCGAAGCCGAAGCCGAAGCCGAAGCCGAAGCCGAAGCCGAAAAATAACTTATCACGTATCGTGTGCATGAAATATGGTCGTGACGATGCCAATCGAAAGGACCTGGGTGATAAGATCTCTCAGATCTTAGAAGGCAAACTTGTGGTTCCTCCAAGCCCACCAAAGAGGCGAGGAAGGAAGTCAAAGGAGAGCGGTGTCTCTCAAAGCAGCGTGTCTTCCAAGACTACGCATCCATTTTTTACAGGAAAGGCAAGGCCAACCTCGACCGTTAAAAACGAAGGTTCTGGCGCTGCTGATGAGCGGTCATCTTCATTACGACAGCGACAAACAGTTTTCACATCCACACCAATGTCCCCGAAAAAGGCTCGAAATCCATTCATCTCAAATATCCAGGCTCCGCGATTCGGTGTCAGGACGGGCGTGGCCAAGGTACCTGGTGCTATGCAACCTCTGTGGCCGGCAAAGGGGATGGCTCACGTCCGTGGGCTTGATACTCTGCCTCATTCCACAATGATATTGCCCCAAGAACAGATGAACAAAAAATCAAAAGGTTCAACTGTAACAGTGACTTCGGATGAGTCTGTGTTGGGTGGGTTCTGTAACAGTATGGACCTTTCTGCCGTTCGAGACTCACTCCCCAGGGACGACAGTACTTTTGAGCCAGCGCCCAACGAGCTACGAATGCCAACCAGACATTTTGAAAGTGGCCGAAAACTTCAGAAACGTATCCGGCCAGAACTAATGACATTGAGATCGGCAAGTGATGGGAAAGATGATGACTCAGTAGCCGATGATGCCTCTGATATCGAGTCAAGAAGAACCCATCCAGCGATTAGCAGGTTATATGAAGCGCTCGAAACAAGCCTTTCTGCATTCGACAAGTCTACATGTGAGTCCTTGTCATGGACGCAGAAATACGCTCCAGCTGCAGCATCAGAGATTATTCAGGCCGGAAAGGAGGCCCTCCTACTCAAGGATTGGTTGCAGACACTTAAAGTCCAGTCGGTCAGCACAGTCAATGTTGATACGGGAGTGTCAAAAGGAAAGGTGAAAGCAAAAGCGGTACCAAAGAAGAGGAAGAAGGCCGACCTGGATGATTTCATTGTCAATAGCGATGAGGAGGCAAATGAGATGGGCGAAATATCCGAAAACGACGAAGACTGGGCACCTGCTGGCTCGGGGTTACTGAAAAAGACAGTCGTTCGAGGCTTTAACGCCGCGTCAAAGGGTGTAAAAGACCAAGGACGACTCACGAATGCCGTAGTCGTCAGTGGCCCTCATGGCAGCGGCAAGACGGCGACTGTCTATGCTGTAGCTAAAGAGTTGGGCTTTGAGGTCTTCGAAATCAATCCCGGAAGCAGGAGAAGCGGCAAGGACATTCTAGAGAAAGTTGGCGACATGACACGCAATCACCTCGTTCAACAGCATCGCGCCGATCCTGTTTCTGGAGTCTCAGAGGAGGACGAGATGGCTAGGGATTTGAAATCTGG
This sequence comes from Fusarium buharicum, assembly GCA_014822075.1. Taxonomy (NCBI): domain Eukaryota; kingdom Fungi; phylum Ascomycota; class Sordariomycetes; order Hypocreales; family Nectriaceae; genus Fusarium; species Fusarium buharicum. Next base: position 11,997 of record JAATHB010000447.1, on the reverse strand, counting down.
GAAACAAGGCATGATGATGGCTTTCTTCCAATCCAAGACGACCACCTCCAAGAAGCCGGCCAAGAAACCTGCTGACGAGAAGCTGGTCGAAACGACAAAGGCCAGCTCGACTAAGAGTCAGAAGCAGTCACTGATTCTATTAGAGGAAGTGGATATTTTATACGAAGAGGATAAGCAATTCTGGGCGACACTGATGGGAATGATCGCACAGTCGAAGCGACCGTTCATCATAACATGTAACGACGAGAGCATGGTGCCGCTCGACAGTCTCAACTTGCATGGAATCTTCCGGTTCTCTCCGCCACCAAGTGACCTTGCTGTCGACATTTGCCTACTTACAGCAGCTAATGAGGGCCACCTACTTCGGCGTGCGGCGGTCGAGGCCTTGTACAGGTCTCGCAACAACGATCTGAGAGCCTCGTTAACAGAACTCAACTACTGGTGCCAGATCGGAGTTGGAGATCGTAAAGGCGGCTTTGATTGGTTTTACCTTCGGTGGCCCAAGGGCTCCGATCTTGATGAGAACGGAGATGTGGTACGGGTTTTGAGCGAAGAGACATACTGCAAGGGCATGGGCTGGATTGGCCGTGATCTGATCGCTACTTGCCCTGACCCCTTGAAGTCGGAAGAAGAAGTGATGAAGCAGTCTTGGGATTCATGGACACTGGATATGGGCGATTGGGACACCACGTTGAATTTACGTTCGTGGGCTGATAATGTGTCTCAACCCCTAACAGAGCAGAGCGGGAGGCGCGAGGCTCTTGCAGCATTCGATGAGTTTTGCACTTATATGAGCGATGCAGATCTTTTATCGAGTGGTGCTTTGGGGACTACCTTCCAAGAGATGCTTGATCCTGAACTACCTGAAATTCCGGTCAAGATGAGAGACGATTTCATTGTGGGACGTCGTCTTCTAGAGGCAGATCCCAAGGTCATACCGTGTTCGCCCAGTGTCCATTATTCATTCTCTCTCAAATCCCTTGCAAGGCAAACACTTCTCAATACCTCTTCTACGACATATACGGCCGCTACTACCTCTGCCCTCGAGCCGGTGACTGAAAAGCAAGCCGTCTCAATCCTGAATCATTCTTTCGAGCCCCAAAGCCCAAGTCTACGCCGGATAGACCTGGCTTATGCGTTCGATCCTATTGCTGTAAATGAAAAGACAGCAGTAGCCAGTTACCTCGACCCATCAGTATTCGACCGCACCACGAGACTTATAGTTCTGGATGTGGCACCATGGGTACGCGGGATCATGGAGTTTGACAACAAGTTGATGCAAGAGCGACTCAAACTGAGTAACCTCCTAAGCGAAGGTGGTAAGCGGAAGAGGATGCGCACAACGCGCAGTGCCTACTCAGCCTTGGAGGGAGGCGAAAGGAGAACTACCCGCCGTGAAAGGTACTTTGGGGACACTCTCAACGCATTTTTTGTGAGACGCACTGCTGGCACAGGCTGGCAGGAGGCTGCGCTGGAGTGTATAGCACCTAAGGAGAGTGTAGAGAGCTTGCCTAGCAGCCCTCCGTCCTCGCCAGGACCAAGCGTGGTCTGATAAGAGCATAGCCCCGAGTGTATTACATAGTATATGGTGAGTGATGCGGATTGGTTTCAAGGGTTCCTCATGATCTATGCATATGTGTCGGTTGGATAATTCGAATGGAGTTTTTGGGCATGGAAGCATGATATAGACAGTCTCAGAGTTCATGAATACGATAACCATATGATTTTAATCCATATATGAAAGTGAAGCAGCTGTATTTTCTGTTCAACGCCAAACTGTTGTGTTATACCAGATATCAAAACATAACAAGGTGCCAGCCCATCCAGATGCGCAACTAACATTCAATGCTCGCAAAACCAAGTCAACCCAACCCAATTTCCATGATGCAGGCATAATTCATATCGGGGTAGAATATATAGTACATGTCCTTCTCATCTTACAAGTTGTTCTGAACATGACGACTCAGCGAGGCACAGGGACTTGTTGAACAACAGTCCTCCTGCGCTCAGTCTTGTAGCAGGGTTGATCCGGAAAATAGGGATCATCAGGTGGATATGGCAGTCGCTCAGAAGGATGCCTTATCTTATCGTGCTCAAATCGAGACATCCTCTCGTAGTTCTGGGGACGTCTACGAACTTCGTCGTAGTAGACGACATCGCCGTTACGTCTAGTAACACGTTCAACGACACGCTCACCGCTATCTGGAGAGCGACGATGGCGTTGGTGATGATGCCTAGAGTGAGGGCGCGACTCCTCCCACTCGTCACGGTCACCGTGGAGAATACCTTTGGGCCAGACCTTGTGGGCTATAACGGTGGCAACGCCGATACCCGCTAGAAGACCGGCAGTGGTCTTGAAGATGCCATGATGGTGGTTGTCGCCGCTGCGTTTACTACGGCGGGAAGGTGAGCGAGAACTAGATCGTGACGCCGACTTTGCTCGAGACCTTGAGCGGGATACCTGATGGGTAGATAAAGATCTGCCACGGGATGAAGGTCGGCCATGAGGAGATAGAGGTCGGCCACGAGAAGGTGAAGGTGAAGGTATTCGAACTCTTGGAAATGGGGATATTGGTGATGGGCTCGATTGCCTCCTGTTGGCGGAACTGCGCCGCTCAAACGAACCAGAGCGAGAACGCTGCATCTTTGGCCAAGACTCGCTAATGCTAGTATAACGGTTGCTTGTTTCACAGGTTGTTGAGCAGTTTCGGATATGTTATATGGCTGTAAGTGGTGGCGCTCGCTCTTGTATGATCGTCAACCTGAAGTACAACAACCCTCGATGATACGCTTGTTGACCGATTGTCTTCTTTTTCCAACAATTCGGCAATCTTGAACTTAATAAACGAGCAAATTCTGATCGGACATGGACCAGCGTCTCTGGGAACAAGAGTCAGCCTCTACGTCCACCAGACAGATCAATTCTCTTTGTAAGAGGGTAAGGATAGCATCCCGACTAACCAAGGACAGGCCCCACGACTAACAAGAGAAAAAAATTCTTTGCCTCTGTTTAGAAAAGACAAGGCGACTCTAACACAACTCTGTTGGACGAATCTAACAGGGATGTCCTAGGTAACTGACTAGTTTATGACGTACAAGTAAACGGAAACACCGCGGAGGTGTCACGATGGAAGAGGAGCTGGTGAATTCATTTGGAATGTGGTTTAAGAAACCATGAAGGAAAGTGTTGGGAAATGAGTCAATGTTTATGAGAAGCAATAGTGGGAGACAGACAAGTCAAGTCAGTGGCTTTGAATGACTTGTATGTCGATCTCTTTGGTAAATAGATTGGATATTATGCGGGGAGGATACGAGGGAGTCAAATCAGGTCTTTGATCACCCGGCCTCGACGTAACATTACACACACTCTTGTTCGTCATTAGACACGTTCCTTTCTCTAATTAACTCAGCTGTTGCAAATTAACCTACACTTTTTCTGTGTGGTTTCATCATCAGAGCCTGTCCAGAAGATCCTTGTCCTCGCAGACGTCACAGCATATCTTTTCCACTTATCAGAGCAGTCTTTGTGACATTCATCCAAGGTCGTGATTTGCCAATTCTCGCGTGTCGGCCAAGACGGGAGTGACGGGGGCACATAGTAACTGACAGGGCGCCCAGACTGAGACACTGATCATCAGGGAAAAGGCCAGATGAAGCGGCGAGGCTGGGATGACAAGATATTTGACGTTTAACGCGGTTTACATAATCTCTATGTAGTACACTTTTGAGACTCTTCATTTCCTGGGCGGCAATGTGCAGACTTGTGCACAATCAGCATCTTCACATGCTGTTTTACGCAGCCTCAGCAAATGCTTGTTTGGATTTATTCGACAGATTAAGAAAGAGTTTTCATAATGTCTCCGAGTGAGGCTATTGCAAGGCGTACATGCAACATGGACTACGAGTTCTTCCATGGAGCCATGCTGACAGGCGAGCATCGCCCGGCGTCTCTGCTTGTAACGTATCTCCAGGACTTATTCATTTATTCATGTACTGATTTCATCCTTAATTCCTAGAGTACAGTTCGCCCAGATATCTGGTCGAAGAAAAACAAAGAAGCGATCCCTCCAACACACATATGCACTCTTTGCTTACAATCGACTTCATGGCTCTATCTAGGGAATCAAGAACAGGAGGCAATGCCACTTTGAACGTCAACATTTTACAGGTCTTACCGATGGAAAAAGAAATTGCGTTATATGTTGTTTCTTACCTATAACCTTTGTTCGTTGAGCTTTGTATAGTGTACCATCAGGCTTCACTCTTGATACTTGGTGACCACTAAGCTTGACTAACGTATACCATCTCACTCTGCTGGGTTAATTTAGTTGCTAGATTCTTCGATACATATTCTCGAAATCTCTTCCACTTTTAGATGTAGCTTGTTCAAGCTGCTTATGGTTTCATGCACCAACTCTCGTGCATCCTGGTGGGCGTAACATGCTATATCGATTCCCGGAATAATTGCAAGCAAACCACTTGTGGTGAGGTATGAGAGTCATAAACTCGAGAAGGATCACTGATCCATTGATATAACATCGTCAAGTAAGTGATAGATGACACGTCGTGCTCGTTCGTATCCAGTGTCAATACCCATACCACATACCTAGATTGCTTTCGACGAGTGTGTCTGCAGCAGAGAACACTCATGTCTACGACCGCAGTAATAGACTTAAGAAGAATATATACTAGGCAACACCTTAAGGTAAAGGTTGAATGGGAAAATACCCTTGGGTACCACGAACTGTGGAGGTAGGAATAAATGCTATCCTGTAGCAGCTCTGAATGCTGGCTTCCAATCACACTCAGAAGGGGGACTTGGAGTTAGATATGCTGTTTCAAGCAATATCCCAGTGAAATTATCACAACTGTGTCCCTTTATATAGCTGTATAGCATGCTACTGCTCGCTTTTGCATTGCCACCTCTGGTGGCTCCTTTGAGGAGGGTAGACGACTCCAATGCAAGTAGGTACTGATAAAGATATCTATTGTATTGACTTAATATTGTCTTCAGATCGTCTCATATTACGGAGATACTGCATCAGGCAGTTGAGAACTCGGCTTGTCATCTGTTGTCACGTCGAGAGAGATGCGTTGCGTCTCTGACCTTGCTAGATGCCTTATACGCAGGCTTTAGATCAGTGTTCATCTACGGTTCATTAGGAGGGCCCCATCTCTATCAGAACGCTCCTAAATTTCCAGGAAATAACTTGTCAGGGTATTATCAGATCGACCGCATCATGGGCCTTGAGTGTCCTTGCTGCCGTTTACCCGGACAGAACTCGGTCTGGAGGCAGTCGCTGGCAAAAGACCTGGACGGTTTAGACACAAAACGCAAATAACAAAATATCTATATACTCAGTAAGCATAGTTGATTTGGTTTCGACTTAATTTCACCGATATTGTTGGCCAGGGAACGCCTATGATCGATATCAAGCCTCCCATCATCACCACCCTACTACTCACCTTAGCAATGTATATCGCACAGGTAGATTTCGTCACAGCTATCACTTTTGATATTGGTTTTACTCCACCATAGTTCTATGTATCGAAGGTACAGATATCCAGTCCCAAAATTGACATGCCGGAGGTGGAAGGACCGCCAGTCAGCATGTATCGTAGACGAAGACTACAGCTTCTTACTCTGGTTTCATCATGACTACAACACAAGAACTCGCGGTGACTGGCAGCATCAAAAACAAGCAGCCAAATTCTATTGGTGCCTGTAATGGTAATGCATTGCAGTCTTTAGTGCTAGAGAAGGACATTGGCTATTTGATGAACCCCGTCAACCTTCCAACTCGACGTGCTGGACGGTACCAAACGACCTTCTCTGGATGTAGAAGAATATCTCCGTTAAATCCAGTTTACGCCTCTAAGTCCGCTCCGCCAGAATTTGCAAGGCTCTTCAGCTTGGTGAATTATGCCTTCAAAGAGTATTCGTGGTCAACCCAGATGAATGTCCATCGCGATATCTCCTTTCATATCGATAAAGCCACGTGTTTAACATTTTATATGCTACCTACGGAGCACATGGAGTTTAAATCTTTGCAAAAGATCTCACGCATCGGATGTTTTTCAGGCGATATAGGCTGTTATGGTTCTGCAAACTGGCGTCTGTCGAATTCCACAGCTGTCCAAGCCGCAACACCACCATCAGTCACATCGGCACGCCACGCCACTTGGCTTCTTTGCAATGAGATGCTTCTCTGGAGGAATATGCAGGCAGTCACCGAAATAAGCACACGGATTTCGCATGAGTCAGGCCAAGACGTTTCAGACAACTAAGCAAAGTAAGGCAGAACTCAACTGGAACTGCTGATGTTGCATCGGCGTGTGCATGAGGTGACAGCATTAAACCAAAGCCGCGTATGTACGGCTGACTTTGAATTCTCAGACATTGATTGATGCACATTCAGCGGGCCTATAATGAGCGGCAAAGTCTCCAATCATGGTGTCTGGTGATGGGAGGCCTTGAAATGGCCACATGCCAATAGTCCATCCACGGGGCGAGTCGTCTCTTCTTTTTCTGAAACTCACACACGAGACAACAAGAGCTGCATGTTTTTCCTGCACACGCAGCAGCCCTGACTCTCTCTCTCTTTCTCAGCTCCGGATGAGTAGTCGTGATCGCTTCATATGGAACGCCCGCCCCCGCAGGTGAAATGCTGACGCCGCCCCCAACAAGACATGATCAAGGAGTTGCGAGGAGAAGGGGGCCGAGGACAACGGAGGGATCAGATCAGATCAGCGATGGATGTTGACCAAGTAGAACCAACATGATACATCAACTTGACTCAACTTAAACCCTCTTTAGCCTTCTAAAAAAAGGAGGCCAAGGATGCCCGGATCATGGCGTCAGTCTCCCCGTCCAGCGCCGGCTGACGCGCCGCGCGTAAAGTGCTTGCATGGGTTCATATGTACATAGGTTATTTGCGGATATACAAACACCTCCTCCTCTTCCTTTTCCTCCTCCTCGCGGCGTCTAATAAAATCCTAATTATCCCTTCCGCCCTTTCAAGCCCTCGGGTCTTACCATCCCATCCCCCCTTTGTCGGGGTTTCCCTTTCGTCTGGAAACAAATAGCACTTTCTCGGTCCAGGCGACGCCTGCAGACAATAGTCATTGGTCAATGCCCTGTTTCTGAGAATGGTGAGTTTAGACGGTCCACTCAGCCAGGGGGGGTAACTTGGATGCATTAGGGTTTACAAGGAGGACCGAGAGACATTATTTTGTATTCGTACAGACATCTCGAGCCAACACGAATTGCGACAACCTTGTCTATCCCGGCCTGTCGCTCTCGGGCATCTTGACCATAATAAGAACTGGAGCCTCGGTTTTCAGAATCACGAGTTCAGTTGAGGGGAAGATGGAGAGGGAGAGGGGCTGGAGGGGCATTGTTGGTGATGATTTTTGGCATGTTGGTCCGCCTGATTGGATCCCCGGATTGACAGGGTTGGTTATGTACATACATCCGATAATATTAGGTTTGAAGGACTTTGTTGAGTCTTATTGATCTTCGGCGACCACCCGCCTACCCTATAGCATCAGACACGAGAATCACGGCCACTGGCAGCGAAATCACAATGTCTCAATGTCATGTCATTTAAAGTAAAGCCCCCAGTTGTTGTAACTGGAAAGGCTTGTATGCAGCACAAAACCCGTCAATTGGTGTACAGCCTCAAATGAATAAATAGGGATGGGATGCTTTGTGGTCCAACCCGTGTCATACAGCATCGAGAAGCCGACCTGCAAGTAGGATCATCCTACTCGAGTAAGAGCGGCAGTCCAAAACATTACTATGCCAAAATGCCACCCAAAAGCTGTAGACGCCAGAGACATGATAAGACGAAAAGTGATGCTGTCACAATGCAATCTAAACCGGCGTCGGCAGGGGAGAGGCTTTGACACCATGCGTATAGGAAGTATCAACAGCTTGGTACATAGTCCCGAAGGGTTCAGATGTCGCAGCCATGCCAGCCATCCCATATACATCAAGAGGTCATAGCCAAGCGTTATCCTGCATAATGCTATATATCATTCATGGCTGACTGATACAATGGACGGTCGAGAGTGAGGCTGAGCTCACGATTCAAGGCATGATATGCTGTGGCACGGCCTAGACTGACCCGAGCCTCCAGAGGCGAGCAGCATCAACAATCGTAGGGATCGTCCTCGGCCTTCACGCTGCGCCACGAAGAAAAAGATTGTTGTTGGCTTACCCGCCTGTCCTGGCTCCTGCTTCAGGAGTACGCTAAGATGGGCTTGAGAGAAGCCACCTGTGCTGGTCAAACGAAAGCGATCTTGATGCGGCAAGAGGTCAAGATCAATCAATGGCTGAGCAGGGGATAAAAGCGCCCTGGTAATCTCATATTTTCAAGACCCTTACCAGTGGGTGGCCCAAGCCTGGAAGGCAAAGTACATATATCAGGTACCTAACTATTGTAGGACTTGGTAGCGATGGGGGTTGCAAGCGTGGGATTTCCAACACGGGCGAGGTATCCCTGCATCAGAAACTCTTCTCTTAAATCCGACACACATTAATTATCGCGCATTTTGATACCGGCTGAAGTGAGGGGGGGTTGTGGTCATGGAGGAATTCATAACTTCAGGCTCCGACTGAGTGGCTTGCTAACAAAGGTAAATCTCAAGTGGATCAGGACTTGTCTCTAAAACTCTCAGGGCGGAATAAAATTGTTTGCTCGTCGGTCGAGCTAGGAGTTAATAGAGGCAAGCCACCTGATTCAAGGATTAGAATAGAACATGGTGTTTCGTCAACATGGTGTTTTTATAGTTTCCCTGCTCATAAGAGGCATGACGATCTCGGTGCCACGGTCTTATTTAATTCAAGGCAAAGCTCCGAACCGGCATATACGTAGTGCCGGCCTGCCAGTACTGGGCTTGCGCAGTTTGTGGATAAGTGCATCGTTTTTTGTTCAGGAAAGCCGCAATCTGTTTCGAGCGGCTTTCCCCTTCAAACCTTCGCATATTGACAGCAGGATACTAGTATGGTCGTCATATATATCTGATCATCGTCGATGAGGGAGATGCACAAAAATTCGAGCTGAGGAAAAAGACGGCCCAGCCAGGTTAGCCAGGATAAAGGCGTCTAGTTAATGATTCTCATTCGAGACCCGCAGGTTGGTGTAAGCTTGGGGACCGCATGGAACTGTAAAGCAATACTAGACCAATCAAAGATCAGTATAAGCCGACCCTCCAACCTTGAATTGAGCTATTATACCAGCCGGTTGGGGCACCATGAAACGATCTGTCTTGCAGTCGCAAGAGCTGAGTGCATAGCAACACGACAAGGTCCGTGTATTTCATGTTGAGGCGTCGACATCTTGACCAGACCTCGTGGTGCACACTGATGGGTCACCTATTGTGGCATGTGTGACATCGACTCTCAGTTGCTCGGGGGGAAAGAGGTTGGAATGTCTAACTCGCAGCAATGGTGTAATCTACGGTCGTAGACATGTGGATGCATATCCGGGGCAAATTCCGTAGCCGTTGACGGACTCATGTGCCTAATAAATCAAGGGTCAAAATTTGAGGCACCTTTATCTGGGCTGTCACCAGCATAATCCGCAAGGATAAGCAAACTTTTTGACGGTAGGAGTGCCAAGATGGCACCTGGGCCGGGGATACCTAGCCTTGAAGCGGCGACATGTCGTGAGAATGGAGGCAGTCTCTTGACGGCGCTGAAGCGTGAATATCGACAGATAAGACGGCGCCTCAATCCGGTGTTTGACGGTGAGTATGCGGCCGTGCGGGAATAGAATCCGTGCCAAGGATGCGTTGATCGACTTCAGAAGCTAAAGACGTGGAGGCTGTTGGAGACGCAGAGTCAGCCAACTGCGAGAACGGCATGGGATTGGATTGGGCGGTAGAGAGACAGGTGTGATTATTTGGCAATACTAAGTCTTTTTGTCTTTTTGTCTCGGATACGATGCTGGATGTCAAAGGTGAGGCCACAGGAAGCAGCAGCATGCTCCTCTGTGGCCGCCAGATACGATACTGTAGCTTTGTTTGTGCAACAACTCAACGTGTTATCGCTGAAGTCGAGGCTTTGACGTATGAAGATGCTCAACTTTGGTTGCAGTTGAGACCATGCCTGCCATGCTTTCTCCAACCCCACCCCTCCAAACACCAGGCTCCAGATGTCATCGGGGGCTGCGGTCAACGGTGATGATGCGGATGCAGCGGAGAGTAGCGGATCAGCCAAGCCTGGCAAAGATATGTATGAGGAGCGCTTGGACAAGCAAAGTACAGCACTGTAGTCAGTAATGCAGAGTAACAAAGAGCAAAAGGAACCAAACCCGAGTGAGAGCACTATCCGGTACGCGGAGCTGGCACCCCACTGCATGTATGTATTGCGTTTGCCACGAGCTGCTATGGCGTTGTACATTTGATAGTGTATGATTGGCTTCTATACTGAACATTCAAGTTCAAAAGGACTCTCACGACCAGTGATTTTGCCCTTGGGAAACAGACCAGGTGCGAGTATATCAACCTGACGGCTATCGTCTTCCTTGGTACTGTAGCTGTGAATATGAGCCCGTGATTGAACTGTACTGTACATAGATGGATCAAAAGCATTTGTAATGTCTCTAGCATCCATGGTGGGCATGGATGCAATAGCTCTGGTGGGTCGGCTTGGGTCGTAGTCGTAGATTGAGGGATGAGAGAAGATGTGAGTCGCGAACCAAGAACAAGGCTTCAAGGATGAATAATAACTGCTACAGGAGCTAGGGTCTATGGATACGGAAACCGACAACACAAACGGGAAGGCGCCGGTGCTTTCAATTTGGTGGTTCCAATAATTATTTCTAAGCAATTCAATTGCACTTGCTTTGGCCAATTATAGTATCGCATTCGGGTAATGGGTGCAACATGGTCAAGGTAGTAGTGGTAAGGTATGCTCTGCTTTGCTTTTATTCGCGATATTTTCTTCATTAGCTGCCTGTCTTGGCATAATTCTTGCTCGTTGACCAAACCTTATGTATCACCGTCGTCTTCTTTCACCCGACCGGACGGTAGTTTCCTTTTTGGATGGATAATTCAAGGGCCATGCGGACAGGTGCTGATGCGTACCTATTGCTAATTTACCTGCCTACTAGGTACCATTCACTTCTGCTTTTCATTCATCGGGCTGCAAATCTGACATACACCGTGCCGTCTCATGATGGAATGATTTACTCCTTCATCCAATCTCCAACCAATCATTGCTGCGTCAAAGTCCCTTCTGTACGGAGCACGCTAGAATAAAAAGGCAACCTCTAAAAGACAAGGGTACGTTACTATCACTTCAAGGTCGTGTTCCCTGTCATGGGTGCCGTTCTAAGTCGAACAAGGGGGTCATGGTACCCCCCTAGAAATAGAACCCCACTTTTAATCCCCTATAAGCCCACTATAAAGTGCCCTAAAAGGAAAGCGCTAATAATTAGCGTAGGGCTCTAATTGGCTAAAGAAATAGGTCTATATAACTTAACGTGCCGAATTAGGTATAAATGCCCTATACCTCTATAAGCCTATATTTTAATATATTAACCTTCTTTTTTCTCCTTTTTCCTTAATTATACCTTAATATACTAAAGAAGCCCTTAAAATCGCAATATTAAAAGTTTAATCCGGGGAGCTTAGTTAGGCTAAAGCAGCCTAAAGATATAATATCTTACCCCTAACCCTTAATTGTTATATAAAAGGCGGCCTTATTATAAGGAAGAGTTATAAATATATATAGAGGCTATTTTTTAGCCAGGAAGAATATTTAGCTAAGTAAATCTAGGGCTAAGATGCCTTAGGCCTAGCCTTAATATACTATTAGGTTAAAGCCTTAGCCTTAAGGCTATTATAAACCTAAGAGGATTATACCCCTTTAGGTAAGGGCTAAATTAGCTACTTCTTTAAGCGGCACCTTTTTATTAAGACCCTCTTAGCTATAATAATTAAGGCTATATAGGTTAATAGTGTTATACTTAAGGCAATTAATAGGTT
>JAATHB010000446.1:0-14865 GCA_014822075.1 Fusarium buharicum | reverse complement strand
GGCTTATTGGGAGCGTTGGTCAGGAGGCCAAACGGCCTTGTACGCACAACACAAAAAAGTACCCATCCCCATGCGATTATTGCCTGGAAACCGGAAAGGACTGCGGAAACTACTCGCATCAGAGCAACATTGATTCAAAGAAGAACAAATGCCCCCGATGCAAGAGATTGTTCAAATCCTTGGCCTCGCATCAAGACTTCTGTTATGGGAAGTGCTCCAACTGTGTCAAGGACGGCAAAGTGTGCGTACCAGCAAAAGGTGGCAGCGGGACGCGAACGTGCACTGAATGTAAAGCCGGCGGACTTCAGTGTGAAGATTGGGATCATGCGCACTTGGTAAAGAAGAAGGCGTGCAGTGAGTGTGGCCAGTTACAGCAGGAGAACCTCTTGTCAATTCACGAAGCCCTATGTTGGGGCAAGTGTGGGCGCTGCAAACGCGAAGGTTTCGATTGCTTGCGTAGCCGCACAAACGCCCACGAGCCTTGCGAGCATTGTGTTGAAGACGGAGTAGAATGCGATCAACAATGGGAAAGGTCCGGAGCTGCGAGTGCGCAAAACGAGGGGTAGTTGTGTATTAGGGAGTCATGGCACGCAGAAAATGGGTCAACGGACAAGGCCAGATGCAAGCAAGGAAGACGCAAGGTAAAGCCTATGCGTCACCGAAAGCGCAATAAGAAACAGGACATAGAGGCTTTCTTAATCTTGCATTTTTGTTATTTTTGATTTCTTACAGTAAGGTAATTGGAGTTTAGTATTCATGGATAGAGTTTTTAAGGTCAGCTGCGTTATCCCTTTAAGTGATGTAGTGGCCCCCCCTTGGGATGAAGGAAAACATAAGACTTAGGATTATCAGACAGAAATAATCATAAAGCTTTAGTATAATTTAGACTAACGCTTTACCTAAGTTTCTTATACACCAATTTAAGTTTCTTATTTTTCTACACCCCACCGTATAACTAACCAGTGCGTGTCTATCTTGTTACTTACTTGCCTCCATAATCCTCTGGCTCAAACCGTGTCTTACAGCTATTAGGCATTGAGCTCAAGTCCAAGTCAGTCCTGGTTCTATCTTCAAGACGCATCGCAAGTCTTCGTTGCCGGCTTAGAGTTGCCCACGCGCCTGTAGTTGCCGCACGGGGTTCAGGTTCGTGATTTTTGCAACGAGTTGTTGAAGGATGGTGATATTCCATCTTTAAGTCCATACATTCAAAATCCAACTCTCTTGTTGCACCTGCACTGTATAGATTGGGGTCAGCTTTGCGGTTAAGTGACTTGGGGTTGGACTTATTTACCTGCCTAACTTGCGAGGAGTAGGTCTTTGGTTGAGGGATAATTAGCAAGGCTATTAACAAGGGACTGGTGATCTTTATAGAGGGTTTAAATACCCTCTAGCTCGTTAAGGTGCCAGTCTATTTATTTTAAACTTAGTTATATATAGGTTTTGTGTAATAGATGTATCAACATCCGTACGCGCCTCTCTCTGCGTGGCCTGCTGGCGATGGCTAAGATGAATGCGAACCAGCCCCCCCATCGGCCTGGAGAGGTTCTTGCGATGCCCAACAGCAAGCATGAACTTGACCTCGTTATCGATTATCTTGAGTTTGAGTGCACATACTGATGAACTCTTCTCTAACCTATGCCAAGAAACAACAGTACCTTCTGACTATTGGGTTCAGATCAAAAGGGAGGGCGGGTTTGTAGGATCGGGTTAGATGTTGTAGGCAGAGCCGCCCTGCTCTTGGTAATGTGCGTCTTGACCCATGATGCGCTCGTTAAGACGAGGAGACGAAAGATGGGTGGTATCCAACATGGTGACATTATCGTCCTCGTCCTCGTCGACTGGAACGGAGATGCTGCTCTCGTCAGCACGAGGCGTGTCCGAAGACATCTACGTCCATGCGGTTAGTGATTTGCTGCTTCTCCAAGACGCATCCCGTAACATACCATGATTTGTTTTTACTTTTTATTTTTATTTTTGCCTTTCTGACTTCTGCATGCTTAAAGTCTCATCTGGTGGTATCGAAATGCTTCATCTTGTCCAGTTAGTGTTTTGCTGCTGAACCAGAGGGAGAAGCATGCTTCTTATCATACCTTTCTTGGTTGTTGGCTCCTAATAATAAGGTGTGATTCAAGAGAGTGTTGTGTCAGGATGAAAAGAAAGATGCGAAATGGGGGAAAAGAGATCGCAGAGTTATGACGACGACAATGAATAAAGGTCCAAGTAGAACAGCAGCAGCGCCAGAGACGGGCGCCACTGTCAAGAACTGCTAATGCTACTTATAGGTATCCATAGCAACGCTGGTACTCAGGGGCTATTAGAATGTGGATGAGGTGATATATATAGTCCATTCTTAAGTGAGTTTTAGTCCTTGTTCAAGTTATCTTTTACTGGCATGTTAATATCAGTCACCTTCTTATCGGTTACCTTGATCCTACAGTACCTATGAGACCAACCGAGATATTATGCCAACTAATCTGTGTAGAACAAGCCATGAACAAAGAGACAGGGACTAAAGAAGCCATCAATATGTGTGGCAATTGGATAGCATAGATCATTGTCAATATGGTCTTGTTCTTGTTCATGTTGGCTGCTGGTGGTATACCTCTGAGTGTGCCACCTGCTTCTGGGAATGATGTTTGGTAGATCTATCTCAGAGTTTGACTAGTTTCACAACAGCGTCAAACAAAGTCATGATATTAAAGATACAAGCTCAAGGGCTTGCTGCGTATTATGCCTATGCCTAGAAAGATATCCAATATGCCAAGTTTTCCTAACCGCGTACAAATATACATACATATTTTTGCCCACACCGGAACGAACAACTCCATAACGACTACCTACTCATCCCGTAGCCTTTACCAATATGATAACCAGCCATGACCCAATGATGAATACCAAATGCAGCACTTCTTTTTCTTCAAGATAAAGGCGAGCCCGTGCCGTAACCTTCATGGATTGAACAATCGTCTCATATATAACACACCCTGACGCCTGAGATGTAAAACAGATATTGTACATAAGACCTCCTTACAAGGTGCAAGTGAACCAGCACTCCTCCTATCGACTGTTGGACGACGACGGCCGTGGAGACGTAGACGAGCTGAGATTAAATGTCCCAACCAGTGTAGGAAACGCCTTGGCAAAAGCATCCCCCAATTTCCAGTTGTCCAAGTTCCGAAGATGGCGTTCAAACACGGGATTGATCATGACCTCATCGCTGTCAGGGTTCTGGAGCAGTGTGTCGGTGTCCTCGTATGGCCAGGACAGTGTAAGTGTGGTGGTAAAAGGGACAAAGAAGTTATCAAAGGGATACAGGAGGGGGTTGTGATCACGGACGAGTCGGTCACGCATCTTGGGGAAGGGGATATGATCAAGCCAAGCAGCATGAGGGACAGTGGTTTGTAAAGGACGGGGTGTCATCCATTCTGGAAGACGGTCGAAGTTCTCCTTGGTGGGAGCAATCTGCCAACGCATGACGAGAAACATGATATAAAGAACGGCCACGCGCTCAGGAAGATTTGAGATATCGGGAAATGTGGCTAGGATATCGGTAAAGACTTTGGAAAGAGGATGACTGTATGCGCTGTTGGCAGGGTTGAGAAGGGACGAGACAGAGGGGTAGCGAGGGCCAACAACTTCCTGCGCAGGAAGGCCATCCGCGGCACGCTGACGACGCTCGCTGAGAAAATCGAGCAGTAGTGAGTCAAGAGGACACGTTGGTGCACAGTTCTTGATGGGAGCTGTAGGATCGACGGCACTGGGTTCACTGCGGGGAGGCACGGGTGCGCCAGCAGAGCTCATGGCAGGACTATAGCCAGGGCTATGAACGCTCTCGGGTGTATGAGCAGCCGATAGAGCATGCTGAGGTTGAGATTGGGCTTGATGCTGTTGCTGTTGCTCCTGTCCAGACTGACCAGGTCTGCCCTGTGAGCCCCAGCTGGTTGAACGACTGTGCAGCGCACGCTCTTGGTTGACACCTGTCCAGTCATGCTTCATAGGCATGTGATGAAACTGAGGCGTGTCTTGGGCGCCATTAACACCGTTCTGTATACGGTTCACTCGCTGAGAAGGTTCGAGAAGAAACTCCAGTCCTAGACGTTCAGGGCCTAACTCGAGGCCGTGTCGGAGATCGTGGCGCTGTTGAGTCAATTGGTTCGCAGCTTGAGCTTCAACAGTGGTTGAAGGGCCAGCAGGTGGGTGAGGTGAGGGGTGATGTTGTTGCTGGTGTTGAGGATGCCAGTGAGATTGAGCGGAGGGGTGTTCATGACTTGGAGGAGATGCAGCGCTACCAGGCGTTGAGACAGCATTTGTGTTATTGTTGTGTTGGTGGTTGCTGTGAACGCTCAGAGCAGCGTGCTGCACTGGGGGTGCATATGTCTGAGCAGGTGATACATATGCTTGTTCCATAGCAGCTATGATGTGTTAGTCACCAGTCTTGCTTTGTGAGAAACAAATAACTTACCATGGCCAATGATAGGCTGAAGCATGGCAACTATACCAGCTAAACGCCGTTTGATGTCAGCATTCTCTTGCTCGACAGCCTCCTTGGCACGCAGGACGCTCTGTAATTCCTGATAAGGTTGCTGATTGGTGAGCTCTTGGATACGACGCTCAAGGGTCTCAATCTGATTCTTTGTGCGTTCGCGAATGGCTCGCTGAGCTTCACGGTCTAGAAGGAGGTTGTTAGTGAGAGTGTTGTTGGTTGCGTTTGTCTTATCAGATGCAATGGACGAATGGGGTAAGTTTAAGACAGAAAGGGATAAACATGAGAAGATCAACAAGGGTTGTGATTATCCGTCAGAAGTTTATCTGAGGCACATCTGCCACATGATAGATGACTTATCACAAGAAAAGGACAAAAAAAAAAATAAGAAGAGAAATTGTCACTCACCATTCGCCCGCTTCTTGGCCAGCTGCTCAGGCGTCAGATTGGCTACTCCCCGACTCCCCGGACCAGCCTTCTTCCTTCGTTTGGCGTTCTCATCGCCAGTTGCTGGCGACCCTGGGTTGGCTGTGTCTGCGTCGCGCTTGAGTGAAGCTGAGGAATCATCATCGGGACCAGGGCCGGCAGGGCTCTGTACCGCTCCGGGGGTATCGGGGCCGGAGACCATTGGAGCAGAAGGGGGCCCCCGTCTCGGGAGTGGGCTTGTCCTCGGCAGTTGAAGATGAAAACGCGAGTCTAAAGTGAATGGAGATGTTTTGTGACTGGGTTGTGTGTGTGGGGGGTAGAGACGGGGGATGAGGTTGTATCCACCTCAGCCTGCAAAGATGGAACCTCCAAGAGCAAGTGTCTTGAAAGGGAGTCGCGATTCCTCCTCGTCTCTTGTCTCTTCACGAGTCAATTAAACAAAAAGAGTTCAGGGGAAATAAGCCGGATATTACCCTCATATCTCTCTCGCCCTCACGTAGCAAGAGAAAACGCGAGGCCCAAAGGCTAAGAGTAGATCGCGCGTCGTCTCACAAGCGATTACCGGGTCGGTGGAAACAATTGTAACTGGAAAGAGCAGATTGGGGCCTTCCGAGGGGGGACCGTTGACTCATAAAGCCCGTCAGCTCCTGGTAATCACCGAGTCATGGGCCCTTGAATCGGGTGGGCGCACAGACCACCCGGCAGTTTTTTTCTTGCCTCGGCGTAGGTCATGTGATGTGCCGGAGCCGATATTAAACCATGATCAACCTGGCGATAGTACCACCGAGTATAGCACCGTTAAGGTTCATTCCATCAATGTTGATTCAACGGGCAAAGAGATGGATATTTCTCTATACGACAAGCGGTAGGTAGTCGAGCCAGAAAAAAAAAAAAAAAAAAATTGACACTCGCCGGTTAGCCAGGTTTGATTTGCAACTTCTCCGAATGCCCTGGTCTATCAACTCAAGCATAAGGTCGCTCGTACTCGGGACCAAAGACATCCACCAAAGTCCCGTTTCCTGTCAAAAATGTGTCGCCTTCCCGTGGATTCTCTCCCTCACCATAAACAAATTCTTCAACTTCCCGGCTGATACAAACAACAAGTTCTGAGCCGTCCACGACAACACAAACGATCCTGGGTCGAGCTGCAACCGCCCGCTGGTGCCAGTCTAGCTCGTTTCGCATGTCTTCAAGTAAGCTTTGATAATGTTGATCAAAAGAAGCGAAGGCAAGAAAGCTTAGCTCGACCGACCTAAGTGCTGGGGGTAGTGCGAGTAGCAATTCGATCAAGTCTTTCTGTTCGACGATGAAGCGTGATAGGCCAAAGTGCCGAATATTCGACCATGTATCGACCGGGAAGAGTGTCCGTAGCGGGATGACATGCTCCTCACCTTCAATCTCCATATCCGCGACGTTGGTCGATAAGCTAAAGTGTTGCAAGTCTTTTGCTTTGCTGAGTGCCTCCTTAAAATAACCACTGTAGAAAGATGACCAACCCTCTTCTTCTTGGCCACTGACATACAGAGAGAGGTCCACACGACTGAAGCCTGGCTGACTGAGAATCGTGACAAGGTCTTAATACTCAGAGCTTTCCCCGTCATCAAAGACACGACAATTGATCCCAGTCCACATACGGTTGCTGTCTATGACGAACTCGGGAATACATGCCTTTGAATTCTCGCGGTGATGCTGAGCAACTGCTTGACTGACGACACAGAATCCTCGCCATTTGCTCTTCTCCTTACCTTCCCACAACCGCGCAATGGGCTCGCTAGCATGTTCTTCAGAGACAGGCCAACCACGTGCGAGCGGATATATCAATCCACGTGGCAAGGAGCGAATCATGGGCGTGAGATATAAAGGCCTCACGATGACCCCATGAGCCGCAGGCGTGAGCACAACCTTTCGCATGTTAGGAAAACGTGCCAGCCCATACTTCAGAGCATCAACATCGGCGTTAGAAGAAGTGACTTCGTCTTGTTGCCTCACCAACTCCATAAACAACTCGTACGACTCCGCCGGGCTAGCCCGCCTCTTGAACCTCTCGGCAACCTCAAACTGATGAGGACGCTTTTCATACATTCCGTACGATGTTACAGCGTCAAGTTCTCTGCGGTAGATGCTGCGGTACCAACACGGAACTCCAGACACGTCACCAATGTCACTATCGTCTTGGCAGTAAGAGTGCTCTTCGTCCCAATAGAAGCCGTCTTCGTCGTCAAAGTGCCCGACAGCGTGATAGTCCTCATCGGGTCTTGTCCTGTACTTGTGGGCAAAGCGGGCGTCGTCGTAAATAATCTCAGTGATCTGGCTCCGAAGAACTTCATGGTCTGCAACAGCTCTGAAGACTTCGATATTGCGCGGATTGGGTGAGAGGAAGACACGGGTGAAGTCAAGATGGGCGGCTTGACTAAGATGGGTGCACGTTAGACGCAGATTCTTGATCTCGAGGTTGGATAAACTGGAGAGTATCTCGTCGAGAAGCTCTTGTGGAAGATTAACAAGTGGCCCAGGGGCTGCTCGGTTAGGAATAGTTGAGCTCATGATGGAGGGAAGTGGTTTGCAAGATCTAAAGAAAAGTCGAAGCAATGACCAACATGAAGCTCAAATGATACTAATTTATAGGTCCCTCTATCTGATCATTGTGACCGAGTCAGGCTGTTTCGCCCTATAAGTCAAAACGAGTCAGTCATACGTCAGACGGATACAAGGTGCTTAAATAGAGATTGCCTTCTGTTTGAATGTAAAACTATATAAATGATCCATTTCCTTATCTTTTTGCAACCATGCGTCGACTGCTGTCACAAGCTAATGCATCAACTCACCTACCCATCAACTTTGCCAAGTTACATGGCCCCCTAAGACATGTCCACTACAGAAGCAGGCCATAGAAAACATCAATTTGTTATTCAGGAAGAAAACCAGTGTTTCATAGTACGTCCATCTTGTCGCACAGCGCATGCATCAATACAATGTGATGGTACAATTACTATAAAACCGTAGACAAAAAGAGATTGCCCTCTCTTCCTCCAATTCCTCTTTTACATGATCATCGAGTGTTTCTACTGCAACGCCCGTAATTCCGCCTCGCCCAGTCTTTGCTTTGTCCTTGTATATCCGACCTTCCCAATCTCTAAGCCCCCCGTCTTTCATGCACGTAAGCTATTCAACAAACCGACATTAATCCAGCACGCCAAAGCTCTACTCTGCAGATGCTCTTGCAAGAGCCTCGTGCAGGTGAGGCGGGAAACGGTATCGAAGCTGGCTGGTATATGTTGTTAAATCCAGCGTCATTTGCTTCAGCTGGTCTACCATTAGTCGTCGCGTTCCCTCGTTGCCGCTGAACTGTCCGCTCGTAAGTTGCTCCCGCTGGCGGACGCAGCAGATGATGGTCCACATCAGCAAGTTGGGCACGTTGATCGACACAGGCTGTGAGAGACCAGAGAACTTGGAGGCGTATGCTCGGATGGTGCTGCCATCGCCTGCCGCGTCCAGTGGCAAAATCTCGAGGCTTCGGATTCTCTGTTGATTTTCAGATTAGCATCAACATGTGTTCTGGGAAGGCATTATAACTTACGTCAAGGCACTGAGCCCACTGTCCAGCTTCCACCAAGCCCTTGATGCTGCTCATCTCCAACAGCACTCGGCAGGCCACCTGGTTCTGGTCCTGAATTCTCCTGTAGAACATGGCATCTCGCTCATACATGCTCATCATGGTCTTGGCCAGCTCGACAGGGTCGTCAATCGCCGCCAAGCTAAGACTGCTGCCAGCCTCAGCCTCTTGGCCGCCAGCTCGAGGCTTAACAGGCATGAGTCGCATGGGATCCTCGCCAATCTCGAGAGAAACAGCCTCGCTCAGCGCGCGGCTGACAATGGCAACGACTGTGTCGTACTCTCCAGCCAGATGGTACAGCAGCACCGAGTCTGTGGTGCGACCATTCTCATCCGCGAAGCTGGCAGCTTGAAGTGTAACAGTGTTGACAAAGTCATCCTCAGCATCGAGACCGATGAGAGGGCCTCGCTCCTCAATGATACCGCGAATTCGTCGACCATCTGGTCGGATGTCGCCGATCAGCTTGCTGAACTCGCGAGTCTCAAGAACCAACTCGCGTAGTGCTTCGTGGCAGAGGCTGCCGTGTCGTTGGCCTGCCTCGCCGCCAAGGTCCTGGTTTAAGCAAATGAGTGTCAGGTAGTCCACAGCAGACACAACATCCGCAGCTCTAAAGTCACGAGTGTAATATCCAATCATGCGACCAAAGTTGATCTGTGGCAGGTTCTTGGTGCTGTAGCTGCGCAGGTCATTAGACGGCGACATGGCATCGCTTGGTCGAAGTAGACCATAAAACTCGAGAGCCAGGCCAAAGTGCACAGCGTCCACGTATGAAAAGGGGTATAGGTAGGCAATGGCATCCTCAAACATACCCGACAGAATTTGCAGGTAGAAGAACATGCCGAAGCTGCCGTTGGTGTCTTCCGAGCTGGCCTTGGGGAAGTGCTTCAAGCCAATCTCTCGGATGCTCGACTGCAACTCGGCCAAGCCATACGACTCGCCAGCCATCTCAATCGTCTTGTCACCTTCTCTCGCCAGGTTGAACTGGAGCCAGATCCAGTCGTTGATGTCTGTGTTCAGTCCGTCCAGGTTGCGGTTGCCGAGCTCGATACGCCCGATAACCTTGTAACAAGCCATACGGAAGGGATCAATTGAGTTTTCAGGAGCGTTACGCGATCGCTGAATGTACTCGTTTGTGCATCGATCCAGAAGCTTCCTGTTGGTGATGCGTCGGTCCTCGCTAGCAGCGTAGTTGTTCAAGTATGTGGCAAAGGTTCTGTCAATGCCTCGGAACTGGTTGGTGTTGTCGTTGACATATTTGGCCGCCTCACTTACATGTCCTGAGCGGAGTAGGTAAAAGACAATGGCCCAAACATACTCGCCCTGGACTTGCTGCAGTTCGGTGTTGTCAGGAACCAGATCTTTCCTTGCAGACCGAAGCCGGATGTACGCCTTAACCTTGCTGACAATGTCAGGGAGGCCGCCGAGCTTCGCCTCGTGAGGGTGCTTGGCGATAAGTGACTCAACTTCGCGTAAGAACTGCTTCTCCAGGAAAGTGTTTGCGCCGCTGAGGATGCGCTTGCGCACCTCTACTGCCTTGGCTGAGTTGGGGTTTTCATTAAGATACATATCTGCAAACTCGCGCTCCTTGGCCGTCGCATTGTTGAGTGTCGTCTCTGCATCGGGGTTCTCACCTACGATCTCCATGACAGCCAGGTAGGCCTCTACAAGATGAGGCGCATGAGGCTCGTGAGACTTCTTCTCCACCGCGGCGAGCTCAGAGAGGATGGGGTAGGGGCGCTTGAGCAGACGAGCAGTGTTGAGATTGCGGATCTTCTCAGATAGGCGTCCCTGTCTCTCACGTAGCACTCGGTCGTCAGAAGAGACACGGCCATCCAGGCCTCCAGTCTCAGACGAGCGATCGACATCTGAGAAATCCGTCTGGTGAGCCCCGATTCGGCTGGGTGTTCCAATGACAGACTTTTGAAGCGTCGATTTGCCCAGAACACTGGCCCTAGCACTCTTGGACGCTGGCGCCTGGCTCTTGCGTCTGGAGCGACCAAATGCACTCTGAGATTCTCGCCCAGAAGTAGCCGTGTCTTCGCGGGGTGTAATTCCAAAGTGCTGGTAGATGCGCTTTCGTTGCGCCTCCCATTCCATTGTCACATTATCCTCGAGGAAATTATCAAAGTCGCGAACTGATCGATCGAGGCCGTCGGCGATCATGCTAAGAGTCGTCTTGGTCTGGAGGTTCGAGAGATATGTTTCGACATCGAGTTCGCTAGGGGCGTATCCATGAGTTGCTCGCTCAGTACGGCCGGCTTGGACATCGAGAAGACCGAGATCCTTAGCAGCGACACCAGGATCGACACCGGAGGCTGCGAGAAGGTAGTGAGCCTTACCACCCAAAGGTTTGTCGCTGGGCTTGGACTGAAGCTTCCTCAATCGATGGCGCAAATCACCGAGACCAAGCTCGAGGCTAGGGAGGTCCTCCATGTTGGCTTTGCCATCAGCTTTTTGGCTTTTGGCAAAGAGACTGTCGAAATAGGCGCCCGCTGGTTGCGATTGCACTTGAGACTGGCCATTGGGAGCTTGACTAGCAAAAAGACTACCACCCAAGGTGCTTCCGCCTAGCGTGCTTGCGCCAAGCATCGACGGCGCGTTCTGCTGAGGTTGCTGTTGTTGTTGCTGTGGCTGGCCGAAAAGTGATGGCTTCGCAGCCGCTGCGGGCTGCGCTAGGGAGGAGCCAAAGAGCGAGGGCTTCTGCTGCTGCTGTTGCTGTTGCTGGTTTCCAAACAGACCGCCCGTGGTTCCAGTTTGCTGACTCTGCGCTGGCTGTCCGAAGAGACCGCCTGTGGTCCCGCTTGATTGCTGTGTAGTCGACTGGCCGAAGAGGCCACCACCCGTGGCGCCGCTCTGCTGCTGCTGCTGTTGTTGCTGTTGCGGCTGTCCGAACAGACCACCACCCGTCGCAGGTTTGTTTGCGCCTAGTCCTCCAAACAGACCTCCTCCTGTCGCACCGCTCTGTTGTTGCTGCTGCTGTTGATTCGGCGCTGGCTGTCCAAACAGACCTCCGCCAGTCGTTCCGCTCTGTTGATTCTGGGTCGACTGTCCAAATAGTCCACCACCTGTAGTGCCACCTGTATTGCCTCCACCGCCAAAAAGCGAGCTTCCGCCCGTGTTGGCCGTTTGTCCAAAGAGAGACATAGCGCCTCAGGTATCGTGGTTCTCGGTAGAAAGAACGTGCTCGAGATCCCTTTAGTCGATAGCCGAAGCGATGGAATGTCGATGACAGACAGGCTGTCTGGATGCGTGGTTGAAGGAATATGAAAAGGTTAATCAACAAGAGATGGCGGCGCACGTTTGTTTCTAGAAATTTAGTACGGGTCAAGGCTGGGATGAGGTGAAGCTTTGACCAATCAGAGGTGAGAATGCCTTCCTAGGCAACACCACCTCCAACTACACCTAAAAGGCTTCAGCTACAATAGCGACACCAGTTTCATCAAACATTGAAAACATCAAAGAAAACCCTCAATTACTCTAGCTCGTTCATCCTTTTGACGGCCATATAGACTCATCTACATACGTACAATCATTACTGGTCTTTATACCAAATTCCACGCCAGTTGCCCAAATACAGTGCTCATCTACTCTATATCCAGAGCTGTTCACAATATGTGCTAACATCCTATACACAAGCTGAATCTCTAAGCACCAGGCACGGTAGCCCGCTTAGAAACAGCCTTGTCTATCTTGTTTCGATACTCCTGCTGGGTCTTGCACATATCTAAAAAGACCTCATACTTGGCGTCAAGAAGCGCCTTCTCATCCTCGTCAGTGCTGGGTTCAACCAGCCGGCCTCGCTTGCTCATGCGGTCCATGATACTCCAGAGGGACTCAGGCTCACTGCCATCCTCTTTGCTGTGGCTCGCTGCCTTGGCGCCGAGCATGGCAGCACCATGAACGACAGCAGCGTTGACGTACCGTGGAATCAGGACCGGCATGCCGCATGCAGTCGCCAGGAGGTTCATGAGAACGGGGTTCTGGCACTGAGAACCAGACATGAAGATGGATGATATTTCATGTCCGGCATTGTTCATCTGCTCGATAATCTGACGGGTCTGCATGGCAATGAACTCCATTGTGGCATAGTACCACAGCGCCATGTTATCGGTACTCTTGTCGCTGTCCAGACCAACCATGCTGCCCTTCATGTTGGGATCGGCAATGGGTGAGCGATTGCCCCACAGATCACCGTAGAAGAAGTGGTGACGTCCCAAATATGAGATGGAGGGTGCGTTGTGCTTCTCAACCATCAGCTCGAGGTGATTGTTAAGGAAGTCGTAAATGTGCTTGTCCTCAGCCTTGGCCAAGGCGCATGTCTCATTGTAAGCAGGGTGAATATCGAGCATGTGTCGCAGAAGCTCTCCGGTCGCAGACTGACCACCTTCAGCCATCCAGAACTCGGGAAGAAGAACATCGCGGTAAGGACCCCAGACTCCAGGCACAAAGACGGGCTCTTTGGACAGAGCCAAGTGGCAGGTTGAAGTTCCAGCTACAGCGGCAAGACGTGTGAAGGCCTGGGCAAGATCGTTGTGAGGTACAGCAGCGTTGAGCTCATCGTCGCCAAGGTCGACCTTAGCGCCCACGGTTCCGATCCAGCCTGCATATGCGTCGATGACTCCGCTTCCCACGGGGATGCCCATGGGGAGACCGAGTTGGTTGGCAGCTAGTCGGCTTAAAGTGCCAACGGGCTCACCAGCGCTGACATATGTTCCGTTCTGTGAACCACATGGTTAGCTTTCAACCCTCGAAGCACACGCAGGAGGATGACAGGGGAGAATAATAGGAAAAGGCTCACCACCCCGTTGACACCACCCATCTGCTTAAAATCATCCTTGGTAAGGTCACCAAGACCAATGTCGTGGTAAAAGTCCTCTTGCCAGCCCTTGACACTACCATCAACGCCTACAGGGACAAATCCTTGCTTACAGACAACGCTGCAGTAGCTGCGAGTCTCATTGCCAGTGGCCAGGTGAGTCAGAGCGTCTGCGAGATCGTAGAACTTGGCACGCTCGAACATCTCAGGTGGCATGTGGTTCTTGAGCCAGAGCACCTTGGGCATCTCCATCTCGATACTCATCTTTCCGCCAACGTATTTGAGGAGCTTGTGGTTGGTGTTGTTGATCTTCTCGGTCTCTTCAACAGGTCGGTGGTCAAGCCAAAGAATGACGTTGCGGTCGTTGCCATCGTTTGCAAAGTCAGGTCCGGTGACAGGCATGGGCTCGTCGGTGTCATGAGTGAAGACGGCTAGAGAGCAGGTGGCGTCAAAGCCAATGCCCTTGATGCTGGAAGGGTTCACGGTCGATTCGCTGACAACGCGACGGACACATTCGCAGATGCATTGCCAGATATCTGTGGTAGATTGTTCCTATGAACGGTCAGAATATACCGTGCAGAAGTGTTCTATGGCAGCTTACATAGTAGCCAGTCTCTGGTTGCCATAACTTGATATTCTCAGAGGCCAATGCCTTGATGTCGCCAGTCTCGTCAATGATACAAGCGCGGGCAGAGCCTGTGCCAACATCGACACCAATGTAGTGATCCTACGCAAAGCAAACAGTCAGTCAAGGTTCGAGATATTGGCTTGCTACTACTGGCACCACCATCAATTGTCTGGGGTGGCCGTAGCTCAATGGGTGCATACCAAAACTTGAGGAGGTCTATCCATTGTGAAAGAGCGCCTGTTAGCAAAATGTCTGAATGAATTGAAAGCTGAGAGGACAAGTGAGGACTCACTCCATGACTTTGATGGGTTTATGTTTATGACTGTACATGTTGAAGGATCGAGATGGGCGCAAAGACTGATCGTTGTTTTTAATTGCCCAAAGGATAAGCCTTGGTCTGCGTCAACAATTCCCCAAAGGGGAAGATGGTGAGGGGAGGAGGGTGAGAGCCGAAAACGAGGCGTCGTCACCCCACGAAAAGAAAAGAAAAGCAAATGCAAGAAGAAACGCCCAAGTCTCGAACGTTCCTGGGAGGGCGTGTGATGTTGTCGGGCAGCTAACGTTACGTGTCTTAGCCTGGTCGTGTGGTAACTCAATTCAAGAAGATGAGGAGAATGACGTTTTGGCGAGATACAAAGAGAACGAAGAGCTCATATATTGAGAACTACAGAGCAACTGAATAGTCAGATGATGTGGAACCTCACAATTAAGCTCGTGGGCACTTTTTTATGGTTCCTCGAGTGTTCACGGTCGATATATCGTGGCACAATACGGGGGAAACTCGAGCTCATGATGGCCGAGCAGCCTGAAGCTCCATCATGGCAAACAGCTTTGGCAGTGATAATCCTGGGGGACCCCCACCAAGCCCACCTCACTAAATCTAAGGCGGGGCATCCGCG